>OX442359.1:24035418-24097918 GCA_949357725.1 Hyperoplus immaculatus
TCATGCTGTTCGGTGGCGTTCCTAAGACAACCATGGAGGGAATCTCTCTCAGAGGAGACATCAACGTCTGCATAGTGGGAGACCCCAGCACCGCCAAGAGCCAGTTCCTCAAGTACGTGTGACACAACACAGACAAAACGTCCAGAGACTACTTAAGCCTAGTTCACAGCTCACACTACAAGATCTTTTTTCCGCTCGCTGGCAGGTTTAAGACATCACCGGCTTTAGTGAGTTTCGATCGCTATGTGTGAACTATTAAAAGATGAGATTGGAGAATGACCAAGACACTTGCCGACTTGTTGCATACGCCCGGCAGATGTCTAGCATGTTAGATATCTGGACCCGTCTGCAAGTCCAAATCGTGTAGTATGAAAAGACTTGTGCCGCAGCCAATAATTGTGCAGAACACTGGGTGAGCGGACACCGGGGGACACTATAATACACTAGAAATAGTTTCTATAGTAATTAATTGGCATACACACAAACTTTTCAGTATGCAAAAGTTTTTTCACAACAAATTAGTGCACAACTGTAGGCTTCTTGTTTCTGGCAGACATCCATGGTTAGCAGTAAAATCAGTCTGAATGATATTTTAAACGTGTGTGTGTGTGTGTGTGTGTGTGTGTGTGTGTGTGTGTGTGTGTGTGTGTGTGTGTGTGTGTGTGTGTGTGTGTGTGTGTGTGTGTGTGTGTGTGTGTGTGTGTGTTTGTGTAGGCACGTGGAGGAGTTCAGCCCCAGAGCCGTGTACACCAGTGGTAAGGCCAGCACTGCTGCAGGTCTGACAGCAGCTGTGGTGAGAGACGAGGAGTCCAACGAGTTTGTGATTGAGGCCGGAGCTCTGATGCTGGCTGATAACGTGAGTGTCACAAAGGGGACAGTGGAGAACGTTATATAAGCAGAATATTTGAGTATTTATTAAGATGTTTTTTCCCTTATAGGGCGTGTGCTGCATCGACGAGTTTGACAAGATGGACCTGAAGGATCAAGTGGCCATCCACGAAGCCATGGAACAGCAGACCATCAGCATCACTAAGGCTGGAGTCAAGGTAGGGCTAGCTTAAACGTTATTGTCCCCATACGGAAATTTGACTTGGGGACAGTGCATGTTTGCGGTATAAAAACATAATTTACTAGATTGAAACCAAGAACAGAACAACTTTTGAACGTCATGGACAAGCCCCAATCACACTTTGCTCTATTGTAGGATGTAACAATTCATTCAACTCAAGATTCGATATGATTCACGATACGATTTTTCTTCAATTTCTTTTATACACAGAATAATATTACGGACAAACTATGAAATTTAATAAATAATAATTTGTAATACAAAAGAGTGTAACTGCAAAACACAAACTATGCAATGAATGCATATTTCCTTTTCTTTGTAAAAGAAAAACAGAACGTATTTCTTCTTGACTAATCCTCCTTGAATTGAAACAAATCCCACATATTGCATACAACTGTAAGGTGTAAGGATAAAATGCAAGAGTTAAGGTTTATTGCACATTGCTCTAACTTGGAAGAGGGGAGGGGAGGGTAAGGTGACCGGAAATCTAGAAAATGAAAGATCCAGGAACCACCTTGGTATGTTCTCTAGTAAACTAAACATCTGGATTGGGTCAAGATAAAACACATTAATGCCCACATGTTGAAGATGCTGCCATACAATCAGTGTTATCTGCAGTCACATAACCAGATGTCTCCTCTGTGTCTCCAGGCCACCCTGAACGCTCGTACCTCCATCCTGGCTGCTGCTAACCCGGTGGGCGGACGCTACGACCGCAGCAAGAGCCTGAAGCAGAACGTCCAGCTGTCTGCCCCCATCATGAGCCGTTTTGATCTCTTCTTCATCCTGGTGGACGACTGCAACGAGGTACAGTCACACAGCCAGTGTATCCTCTCATCTGGTGACATGACAATCCCATCTCCTAATAATAGGGGATTGTTTTGAAGTTTTATCTGAGTTGGTTTAATGTTGTGTGTGTGTGTGTGTGTGTGTATCCCAGGTGACGGACTACGCCATCGCCAGACGCATCGTGGACCTACACTCCCGCATAGAGGAATCTGTGGACAGACTGTACACGCTGGATGAGATCCGCAGATACCTGCTCTTTGCCAGGCAGTTCAAACCCAAGGTGCGCTTCTGCCTGTGCTAGTTCTGTGTTTATGCTAATGATTTGCATAATATGATTTAGATTTTAGTTTTTGTGTGTGTGTTAACTGTTGCATATTTCACACGTGCACCCGCAGATCTCCAGCGAATCAGAAGAGTTCATCGTGGAGCAGTACAAGCGCTTGCGTCAGCGTGACGGCTCCGGGGGCGTGTCCAAGTCGGCCTGGAGGATAACAGTGCGACAGCTGGAGAGCATGATCCGCCTTTCAGAGAGCATGGCCCGCATGCACTGCTGTGACGAGGTGGGCGCAACAATTACATTTCTTATATTTAGTAAGCACAAAATAGGGACTTTAGCAGACTGGACCCAAGAAAAGTCATAACACACAAAGTGACACGGCGCTGTATTAAGCCAGCTTTAAGTATACAATTAAAACTGGATCATTGCATCACTGGCACTGACGGATACCATTCTGAGAATCGTCTGTAATAAATTCTATATTCTTCAAAATGTGATCAAGCCTCTGATGTGATTCATAAACCAACCACACTTTATACTTTAGAAGGACAAAGTCATATTTAAAAGTCACATCACAGTAAAATAATGTTTACCACTCACAAGCGTATTGCCTGATAGAGAATATTGACCCCCTTTCTCTGTGTGTCTGTGTTCAGGTGCAGCCCAAACATGTGAAGGAAGCCTTCCGTCTGCTGAACAAATCCATCATCAGAGTGGAGACGCCCGACATCAACCTGGAGCAAGACGATGAGGTGGAGGAGGAGGAAGAGGAGCAGCCACTGGAGAATGGTACAAACACACACAATCAAACACACAATCACACACACACACACACACACACACACACACACTTTCACTATTGGAGACAATTTTACACATACGAATACAAATGCATGACATGACAAACATTTTACTAGACCCATAGTTTGTATCCATATTCCGTACTGGTGAAAAATCATGAGGCTATATCTAAAGTGATCTTGTCCCTGCAGGAAATGCCATCCCTAACGGAGTGAATGGTGTAAACGGACACACCAACAGCACCAACGGCCCTGCCAGCGGGGTGAACGGCCACGTAGATTCAGGCAGCCATCCCAAACCATCTCTCTGTCTGTCCTTCCCCGAGTACAGACGCATCTCCAACCTGCTGGTGCTGCATCTGCGCCGGGTAGAGGAGGGTAAGAGACGGCACCCTTAGATTTGCATACTTGATTTGTCTATTTTCTACTTGTGTAGTATTCAACCTGACCTCTTTTATTAATGATATATCTTGTGTTGCAGCTGAGGAAGAGGAGCAGCTGAGGAAGAGCGCGGTGGTGAACTGGTATCTGAAGGAGATCGAGTCAGAGATCGACTCTGAGGAGGACCTGGTCAACAAGAAGGGTCTGATAGAGAAGGTCCTACACAGGCTGGTGCACTACGTGAGTCCACCTGCACCCTGCAAGAAATAAAGGGAAAAAAACAACCCCTGGTTTCAAACAGGCTATGAAGGAGTGTTAGGTCCAAGGGAGAGAAAAAAATTAGAAGAGGAAGTTTAAAAAAAATAATGCACTTTTGAGAAAAAGACAATGTCTAGAATATAGTCAAAGTTGGAAAAATATTGACAGCTTTGAACTTCTTGGATCAATAACTCGTAAGCTAAACGTTATTAAAACAAACGATGCATCTTTGTTTCAACCAATTTCTTTACAGGACCAGACGTCATCTAAACTCCACTAATAACGGAACTGTATAAGAGTGAATATATTGAATTTTTCTCTTTGGTCTGCGTACTCGTCGTCTCTAAGCCCACTGCACATACAGTACAGAGCAATGCTATTAGTATAGCTTAGAGCATCTTGTTTTGGCAAACATATGGTTGGAGTAGCCCATTGTCTGCCTTATGACCATAGCAAAGATGCATTGATCCATGAAAGAAAATTCCTCCTGGTTGTTTTTTTTTCTCTCCTGTGGCCCCTTCCCTGAATGTGGGTCACTTCAAGCCAAGTTTGAACACAACTAACAAACCTTTGTGTTGTTCCTTCAGGATCACATCCTCATCGAGCTGTCCCAGGCCGGGCTGAAGGGCTCAGAGCCAGCAAGCACAGAGGAAGAAGAGGTCGTCCTGGTGGTCAACCCCAACTACACCCTAGAAGATTAAACCCCTCCTGTCATCTGTTTTGTTTTTCCCTCCAATCCCCTAATTAATAAACTTAATGTTCAAGTTGTTTATGAATGCTGATATGTAACACATACATGAAAAGTAGCATTGGCATATGTTTTAAGAGTTTATCAGCTCTACTGTACAGACTGCTCAAGGGGCTCTTTAAGGGGAAAATATTTGTTTCTTAGTCAAAGTGACTTTTGTAAATATGCTGCTCGCTTACCTCCAGTAGTTTTTTGGCTTCTGTCTCTCAGTCAAGCAATTGCTTGAATTGTAATGGCTGTTTATCATAACTGTATATTAGAGGCTTATCTGCCTCCATTGTTTAAAGTTGCATTGTATTTTTGTAATAGTATGACAAGAAGAGAATGGAAATGTTCAATAAATAAAATTTTGGCGCAAACACGAGCTGTTAATGATTTCCAGCAGAATGACATAGGGCTATGCCGATATTATCCACTAGGTGGCATCAATCATGTGTATTAGAGCCACTGCGCATGCCCGACTGAAGTTACACAACAAACATGGCGGCACCCTACGTGACAGCAGTCAGGGCGGCACTGAAAGGTAAAATACAAACATTACACTTGTTTAAAGTTAGAAGAGACAACGCAACATTTTAGTTGCCCTCGACAGGAGCCGTGGCAGAGTGGTTTGTGCAAATAGCGTCATATAGGCCTGGTGTTATGATGTGGCTATGTAAGACTCGGGTGAGTCTTCCTTGTATTACATAGGCATTTAAATGAGGTAAAGTAGATGTGAAACAATAAAGGTGTTTTGCCGCTCTAAGGTGCAAGATTCGCTCCCGGTCGGTGGCTTCTCATGCAGAGGAGCTTAACCCCGCCTGTGTGTCGGTGTTTGCGGCTGCCCCATGTCTCCCCTGCCGCCTCCCTGTGCAGCTACAAGGCCGAGCCACAGAGGAGCAGCCAGTCACACAGCGATACCAGCAGCCACACACACGACAGGACAGCCGGGGAGGAGGAACCGGACGAGGGCCCTGAATACATCCCCAAGAGGAAGGCCAAGAACCCTATGATAGCGATAGGCTATGCCTGGTGAGTGTCTTCACTACTCTGCATCCCTGTACACACTATGGACGGATGCATGGACAATTTCGCCTCCTTTGATGGACATTTTCCTCATTGATGTAGCCCCTAAAGTTTCCACGGTATGCTGAGCCTATTCAGTCTCACTCACCTAAATCCCACAACAAAATAAAGGCCAGTAAACCTGCCTTTTCTTTTAGCTAATAATTTACCTGATCTAGGCTGAAACTGAACACAAATACACAGAGCCGGCCCAAGCCTTCAGGGGGCCCTAAGCGAAATATGATTAGGGGGCCCTCTCCAATGTTAGCGCTGCTGAAACTATAGATCTTTGTTAAATATCATTCACACACCCAGTGTTTTCCGCTAGTGCCTCCACTGTGCAGCTGTACGAAAATATTAGACAGCCGAGATTCAGACCCTCCTAGGGAGGTCCAGGGGGAGATTTTTTTTAACCTTTTTAAAGTGAAATGCATGAATCTGGTGCACTTTGAGAGGAAAATTAAGAGGCTGAATCTGAGAAATTTTGTGTGAACAAATAATTTGGAGACACTGGGTCTGATGAATTAGAAGCTATTGAAGAAAGACACATGGATTTTCCATAAACATATTAATATAAAATAAAATATTATGGAGGGTCGTCTGGGTTGGGTTGGAGCTCTTTTTCTTTTACGGGACATATTTCTCTGTAATATAGTGACTGCATTTAAATGCAGTGTGAGGAACGAAGCAGAAGAACTCTGTTGTCCAGCTACTGTATCTTTTTTTCCACAGACAAGGCTGAAATAGGCTATAGAGAATACACACTTGCATGGGCAACTGAGGGCAGCCCCATTTCCAATTGTTTTTAAATAAACTCAATACACACTGTGCATGAATGTGAACGTGACATGATCACATAATTTCAGATTTCCTCCCAGATGAACTGATTACATTTTTAGGCTATTAATTACCGAGACCAAAACATTGTATTCCTTTTTTGTATGATAACTCACATTTGCATAATATGATGTTAATATCAAACACACAAACTAAAAAAAAAATATATATATATATATTTTTTTTAGGGGGCCCCCCAGGCAATTGGGGGCCCTAATCGGCCGCTTAGTTCGCTTATGCCTCGGGCCGGCTCTGCAAATACACTTCACTTTTACTTCACCCATCCACATTTTTCTTTATACTTTTTTTTTTCTTTATATTTATAAGGAGCCATTTACCTTGAGCATCATAAATGTGTCACTGCACTGTGAATACTGCAGAGTAGTTTTACTGAAAAGGTTATGTGCAATAGATACAATTCCCTGTTTATTTTGGAATTGAAAACTGATGACTAAAATGTAGAAAAACAACTGTCGGAAGGTATACACTGGCCATATTATATGCTCCAGTGCAGATAGGCACAACAAGGTCCAACTAATACAGCAGTCCAGCCAGAAATCCTACATTATGAAGTTTATAAAATCGACTCTCAGTATAACACAATACAATTCGACAGCACTGATGTGTAGTCTACTGTGGACGTCATTATCAGGAACTATGCTGCTTATGTACATTATCTAGTCATGGTAACAAGGGTGGTATGGGAGAGAAGGGTGAATAAAGTTGTTGGGTTGCTACTCTTCAATAGTTAATGATTACATTCGGGTCTTGTATTTAGTCAAGATCAAACAACCAGCATAATCGAGAACATAAAGGTAATTCAACACTTCTTTGAAACTGTTTGTTTCAGCAACAACTTTTATATGAAGACAGGATTTATTGCAAGGCTCTATTAGTTTTAGCTGGGTGTAGCCTACCTCTTAAACTGGAAACTGGGTGTAAATGAGTTCAATGTAGCATTGCTAAGAATGGATAAGGTAATGGCATGAGCTTGCCAACCATGATTCAAACAATTGACGCAATTTGCTCCCCCTCGTACTACAAGACGTTGATTTTTTTTTTTATTCCACATCTTCATTTAATCAATACCGGATATATTGTGTCACCCTTTGAGTAACATACTTGCCATCCCCTCTCCCATCCAGGATGATTGGCCTGCCCACAGGCATCATCACCTTTGTCCTCGCCAAGAGACAAGTGGACAAGAACCGGCTGAAGCAGCTGAAGGTCCGACAGAGGATGAAACACTCAAACGACGCAGGGTTCGAAGGCAGTCGCTACCTCCATCATAAAGAGGATGTTAAACTGGACCGATAATGAGCATGTGTGTGGATGCTGCCTTGCACCCTATGTTCCTATTCTCCTGCACTACGGCCCACTGGCGGGTTACAGAAGAGATGGCAGCTTCATGGTCTGGAGTTCAAAACCTTCAGAACTCGGTAACTATTTCCTCTACAGGAATATATGAGAAGGAGCTTGTTTCTTGTGACTGAACCCCTGATCAGGACTGCAGTTTTTTTGTTTTTCCCGATTTTTCTTGCTCATGATTAGGGATGGATCATTCTGCATAGACCCACCGCTTCATTGAATCCACATCATGATCACATATTTAATAGCCATGCCACTGATTTTCTATAAATGAAATGACAGGAAAAAAATTGTATATTTATTAAATGTGTGCAACAAGAATCAAAACTGATACAACTGCGTATGAACCACAAATACAAATCTTTATTTGGTATGAAAAAGCAAACTGAATGTCTTCATTTTTGTGTATATTTACATTCAAAGCACTACTTGACATAGTAGTTGCTTTGATTCAAGAGTCATACATAACTTTGGCTGAGCTTGAGTGTATCTTATGAGTATGAACATGTGTGGAGGAGCAGCTGGGTGGGGCGTTGGAACCTACCGACCTTCAAGAATGCTCTAATATTCTGACCAGAATCTGATTTACACAGGAACATATAAACAGGCACATGTGTAGCAATACTAGAAAAGCTTATTATAAAGTACTGTCCCTGTACGAATTCTTGAACACATTGAAGGCACTGTAGTGATACGGAATGTCTATAAAGTTACAATATAGCAACCGGTGTATAAATGACAATGGACAAAAGGCTTGCTATCATGAACACAGATCTGAGGCTGTCATTGGGTGTACTGAGCTGTAAAAGTATCAATACTGCTGATACTTAGTGCACTTTGAAGTATGCATAAAAGTGTGGATCAATACCAAATGTTACGTCATACATCATAACATCTCGTTTACAGTACATACACCCTCTTTTTTGCCTTTTTACATAATGAGAAATAATTATTTGCGTTCTTAGATGAGACAATTCATACCACTTGTGTGCTGGTCAAATAAGCTTAAAATAAAGCAATATGTGAGCTTTAGAGGTCTCAAATTTAGTTTACCTTTTAAGATGTTGCCAGGTTTGTTTTCAAACTTTAAGATAGGCTAACTGGCTACTGGCTGTAAACCTGTAGCTTGGTATAAATGTTCACATTAAACTCTTAGCCAAAAAAGCAAAGAAGCATATTTTCCTTTCAACAATTAAAGCTATTGTATGTAACTTTTTTATATAAATTAATGATTGTTACTATCAAGCCATCGCTAAACGAGTTGACACAAAGTTGATCAAGCCTATCAGAAATTCCGTGTTTGCAAATAAGATTTTGAACATTAGAACAAAAGTCCCCTCCCCTTTTTTGTTTTGTTTTTACATTTATAGACTTATTGTGTATCAGTACATGCAGAGAAAAATGTCCAGACACTGTCTTGTTCCGTAAATCGAGTAGCAGTGAATAAATGTAGCATTCCAGTGTCTATAGATAGAAGCTGTATTTATATTGTTGATTAATATAGTACTTCTTCTAATCAAAGGGAAGTTGCTTAATGCAGATTAAGACAAATTGATTTTAGAGAAAGTGCATTTTATGTGCATGCCATGTACCTTAGCCTATAATCCAGCCCTTAAGCACTTTCTTTGGAGTGCATCGTAATTTTTTAGATTAGATGTACAATGTTCCAAATGAAAACGAAGCCAAAGGTTATTAAAAACTGTTGGAATGGTTCTACACACTGTTGACCCACGTTGACAGTATAACCCTGGCTGGACTTATTTGGTGGCAGCACCGATTATCTGCAGCAGGAACATGAAGATCTGGATGATGTCGACGTAGATGGAGAGAGCTGCGAACACGTACTCCTCTGGACTGATGGAGTGCTTTCTGTTCCCTATCAGCAGCTGTGTGTGGTACGCTAGGAACTACAAGACACACACACACACACACACACACACACACACACACACACACACACACACACACACACACACACACACACACACACACACACACACACACACACACAAGGAACAGTCAATGTAATGCTGCAGAAAGTCTACGAGAGCAATACATAAAATAATCTTACAACAAGGGCAACTGTAAACAGGATTCCCACAAATTTTTACCAATCAATTTTCGAAAGGTTTCAATGTCATTCTACTCAATTTCCATAATCTTGTTTAGGCCTGTTTCACAATCATGGCTCAATAATGAAACTCGTACTGCATTTCTCTTAAGCCATGTTTTTGTATTTGTCATTTAAAAGCCATACATTATTTAACAGATGCACTTTCAGGCGTTCTTGTACGCAAGCAAGATTTGAAACGGTAATTTAAGGAACTATTTTAGATAACGGTAAGACATGTTTTTACTCAGCTAAAATTTGTGTCATTTCAAAACTTCTCCAAAACATTCAGTTAATTCCAAACCATTTTCAGGCCAAATTACATCACTTTTCCAGGAATTTAATGACCGGGGGAACCCTGTGTCAAGAATGATGGAATACAATGTGCATCAACTGTGAAATTAGACAGCACTGAAGTAAAAGACTCACCAAAGTGAAGGATATGGCTCCTATAGATGCATAAAGCATGTGAAGCCACAGCATCTGCAACAACAAATGCTCATTATGAGGATGGAAACTTGAAAAGGCGTGTTGTGAGGAGGAAACAGTGTAATGCGCCTTAACTCACATATTTGAAGGACAGCACAATGGTCGCAATGATGCCGGTCACAAATACCACTATCCCAAGGACACAGAAAAGACCTGCGCACTTTGTGAAGTCCACCTGGAAAGAGAAACCCCAGACAGCAAAGTTAACACCACACACACACAAACACACACACACACACACACACACACACACACACACACACACACACACACACAGTAGCCATTTGAATCTCTCTCACGCACAAACACTATACCTTTGTCTGGAAGCAGAAGACAGTGACAGCGATGCAAACGATGGCGGTGATACCAATAGCCAGAAACACAGCTTTTGTGTCATAGTAACTAAAAACAAGGGGGTACACAGTCAGGTGTAAAATACTGGATGTTTTTTTTTTTTTACTGCTGCATGTACTTTTACGTTTTTGTTTGGTACCTGGAAGAGGCTCCAGTCACATAGGACAAAGCCAGGGTCTGTAAAAAAAAAGACATTAATAAATGAATTGACAAAAGTTATAATTGAAAAAAATTTAATTATGATGATTAAAATCATGTAACTGGCCTAAACATCTCTGATCATAAACTGTAAAAGCAGTGGACAGAGAAAAGGGATAGGCCCTAAATATTAATTACTAAAATTACTGCAATAAATGTATATATATATTTCAGGATAAATTACGTGATAAACATAACGTGTTGAAAACAAACATTTTAATAATCTGTAATGACAGGTGGACTGCTATAAGCAGGCTAACAAGATTGTAATAGAGGAAGAAGAAGTACATTATTTATAAATTCAAATTAATTATAGAGCTGCACAACAGTGTTTAGGGCAAAATGTAGCATCTAGAAATGACCCCCTCAAAGCTGATTAATAACAATCCACCTCTCCTGTCTGACAAATGGAGCCATTTATGCACAGAGCTGATAAAACATGGACATGGAAACAACATCAAAGGCAGCTTGAGTCAAGAGCGGTGACTCACTGTTCTCTCATCAAAGTCACTCCTGGAGAAAGCTAAATGTATTTTAGTCTAAGAATAGACTTTATCTGTGTCCAGCAAACTGACAGTTATAATGGTTTCCTGTTTCCTTGATTTACAAGTCCACTACCAGCCATGTGACTTACAAAGATGGACAGCAGAATGACGTTCCATGGACACTTCCTCCTACAAACAGAGCCAGATTAAAATATTAAATACAGTGTAACAAACATCCTTTGTACAAAATCTTCTTTCCAAGACTTTGGTAAAACTGAACAATCACACTCACCGGGGGCCTTTACAGCAGACCAGCACCATGTGGGTGACAAAATACACACCACTAAAACAGCAAAATGCAGAAATAAAGATATATTAGCATTCACAAGCTTTCATTTTGACCCCTCTTTAAAAAAAAACTCAAACTAAAAAAGTGCAAATGTCATGACAGAGTGAGACTCACAATGCTACCCAGAGGACGACTTGGTTTCGCTGAACGAAAACTTTGACAGGTTGGCTGTGAGAAACAAGAAGGGCGGTTTATAGCATTGTGCACATAAACACTAAAGAGGTTCACAAAACACACACACTCACACTGTATACTCACACAAATGTGAATACGGACACAATGGATGCAGTGATTAGGAGCTGAACAGCCAAAATCAAGTACACCTGAAACGACATGTGCAGGGGGAAAAGCATTTCAGTCCATTCTAAGTATGTGGGCTTCTCAGTGACTCAAAGGTTACTATGATACACTAGACATATAGCGTTATTTACCTTTCTGATGAATGCATGCCGAATGCTCAAACTGTCGAAGCTGCCGCCGCTCGCTGCAAACCCATCCTCACCTGTTGAACAGACCAATGATCATAACCACAGATAAGAGAGCCACGGGAAACATGATGTCTCAACGATGAAGAGTCACAGTCGCACATCCACATTCTTGAAAATGTACTTGTTCCAACATCCTTTCATGCTGAGAGTTAGATGAGAAGATTGACCCCACTCTCTCAGGTCTGTTTGTTTCACACACAATTACAGCCAATTAGCACTGGGAACGTGGGGAAACAACTTAAAAGCTCACTACTGATGAATACTATTACTGTATCATAACTAGTTTGTTTAATTTGGAGCTGAAGAGAATGAACAATGATTATAGGCCTATGTTTATGGTGGGCTATGTGCAATTTAGACACATTTTACAATTTGGAATTTGTATATATTTAAACAAGCTTAGCTAACCAGCTCCTGTCTGTAGCTTCATACTTACTTACTGTACAGAAGTGAGTGGTATTGATCAAACACTAAGCAAGAGAGTGCATGAGTGTGTCAGCATATTTTTTAAATTATAATCAGGACAAGGTAAAAAATTAATCCTTCCAAAAAATGTATTTCCATCCTATACCATTTAGAAGACAAGACACACATTGATATGATAAGAAGTCCTCGTCTTACCAGAGCTCATTGCATCCGATGGTATGGTTGGTGGGATGATGGGGGGCATGGGAGGGTGGGTAGGGTATCCATGTCCTGGAGGCCCACCAGCTTGAGGCTGCCCCGGGTACGGTTCGGGAGGATACCCGCCTGGCTGGCCCGGGTACAGGGGGGCGTTAGGACCACTGGGGTAAGGAGCAGAGGGCTGGCCTGGCTGGGTGCCACCGTAGGCAGGGAAGCCATAGGAAGGGGGTGCTGGGTACCCGCCCTGAGGACCTGGGTACCCACCCTGAGGAGAGTACAGAGGGCCCCAGGATTCATCATACCCTGGGGGGTAGTCTGACCTGGACATGTTGCCTGGGAAGAGGGAAGTTGTAGAAAACACAGTTCATGTCTGTGTGCCTTTACTGCTGCTCTGACCAATATTGTTAAAGGGGACATATTGTGCTAAATCTTGGTTTTAAAGGTGTATTTCCAAGGTCTACTAGGAGAGGTTTTCATGGTTTATTTTTCAAAAAACCCAATAGTTTTCTACAATTTCTTCATCAGCCTTTTCCAGCCTTCTCTGCCCTCTATCTCAAAAGAGGTTTTGACATCTACCCCCCTTTGCAAAAATCCTAGTCTGCTCTGACTGGTCAGATCTACATGGGCGTGCATGCACCGCCCTGCTCATTTACTCTATACCTACCTATATGGGCATGGCACACGCCCAGCTGTCAGTTTTGTTTACTTTTGGCCAATGCAGCATGGAGATCGATGTTACCATGTTTAGCTTCATTTCTACAGCAAATGTCAGCACACTTTCCACTTCTAAACCAAAAGCTTTACAACTGAACCTTGTCAGCCAGGAGTCTGAGCTGAAAACTGTGAAAATTGCATCAAGATTTCTGGTTTCCCTGACATTATCCTCAGGTAAATACAGTTTAAATATGTCACAGCCAGTAACAGAATATGAGCTAAGTATTTATGCATAAACTCTCTAAACTTGTAACATACAACGTTTTATGTATGTCTCTACAGGTTAAACTGGGGAATGATCTACAACCCAGTGGAGTGAAAAAGCTTTAGTTGTGAAGCCATGCTGAGGTAACATGTAAATGTACAGTAACGCGGCAGGAAAGGAATGCATCATGTCAAGATCCACTGGAAAGGCATTATCTTTTGTAAAAAAAGTATAGAAAAAATTACAATTAGAGCTGCAAATTATCTGACACCCTTTCAATATCTAGTAGGTAATGTATCATTTGTATTGTGATCACTCATTTATAATAAAGTTTTACTGTTAAAACATGTATTGTGTTGCTTACTGTCACTGTTTGCTTCGTGTAGTAAAGGATTACTTGAAACTCACATTTTCATAGTCAGGATGTTTGACTAGTTTTCTGACCGATCTACATGCATTGACTTATACGTTTTTTAATTCAACCCTTTATCTCTCTGAAGATTTTTTCTTTGAAACAGTATCATTACATTTTAAAAAGACCAAAACCATCCTTAAAAATAAAGCAGTTTATTCATAGCCAGTGAAATGGAAATATAAAGTGTACATAATTCAAACAGAAGCAAAGCCATAACTTGTATGTAACTGTCCAGTTGTTGCTGGTGGGCCCTGAAGGAGACCACCTGTCCCACCCAGTGAACTGTTTTCTGATGGAACAGATATTATGACGGTCCTTGTGGGTCAACGCTCCGTCAGGTCACCCAGATAGCTGTAAAACATGGCACATTCAATGTTACATCATATAGCCTACATACATCATACATCTGTAGTTATGGTAAAGCTACAAACTAATGAAAATATATTTTTTCTTCCATTATTAGATAAGATAGGCTACTAATAGATTCAGTATAGCCCTTGCTCAAGAAGCAACGAGTTCTGAGTGATACTGTGTGCTTTTTGAAATATAATGGACAGGAAACAAACAGCAGCAGAGTATTCCTGTCTATTATAGTGTACATGACACTGGAGATGTAATAGGCCTACTGCTGCATGTACCACGACTGCTTGCATAACTACACACTGTCAACAACAAACAAATACTCTTCAGTTTCCAACACACCATACAGTTTCACCGTCTGTTTTTCACACGGGCTGTCACGGACAGACTCACAGATCTAACCGTTAGCATAAAAGCTGACGGATGCTAACGCTAACTACTTAACCCAGAGACATTCTCTCGTTTCAGTCGGCGTTGGTTATTATAGGAGGGATAAATTAAAGCACATTACACAAATTGAACTCATAAACGGACAGATTTGTTTTTAAATAGGACTACTTACATTTCCAGAGGAGAGATGGTGTCTCTCAGTCTTCCAGGCACACAGTCTCCTCCACACTCCAGTATAACGGCAGATCACACAAACAGATTGCCAACCTTTGCTGGGCATAGCCTAACAAAAAAATAAGTAAATCCATTCAGCCCTAGTGTGCTTCGAGGCTGGGGTGTGATGATAGCTTGAGGATGAGCTCACACTGCAGCTTGCTTCTCCTCTGTTGTTGCATTAGCAGTGGAGGCTCAGCTGTGTGTGGTTACCAACGGGGCGTCTTGATTTGCCAATCAACTACAGAGTTTCTGGTGAGCTTTCCCGTGGGAGTATAATATGTTAATGAAAACCGACCAATTTCGTCATCAGTCGGTGTTTTTTGGAACAGACCATCAAATCCTCCCTTTTTCGAAATAAGTATCCCAGAAGAAACTGACATAGTTGTCTTTTATAAGCTTGTGTGTGCTGGTAGGGACCCCAATAACCTAAAAAGTGTGCCCAATCACCGGAAATGTTTGGTTTTTCATAATTTGTCCCTTTTAAATAAGTTAACGTTTTGTTTATGTTATAGGCATTAAATGTAGAAAATTATTATCAGTTGATATGTCTTGCTCCATCAGATTATTTTTCTCACATATAACGGTTTCAAACATTCAACATCAATCAGGCTTTGATCTGATACATGCTGCTCATTAAGTAGGGATGGGAGATATGAATATGTCCCACAGTGGTAGGCCTATTAGGTCAGTTTATATTGAAATACTTTGACACCTGATATACTGGAGTGCGATGTGTACATCTCCTGAAATAAATTCAGGAAAAAGTCAAGTACTTAAACTCTAAAAAAATCAATTACTGCCCTACACCACAAAGGCCTTGCGGAATAGACACAAACATATTATAATAAAGGACATGGCGGTTGCCTTCCTATGAGAACAGAAAAATCTTCTTTCAGTATATATTTCCGTCTGAATAAAACCTACACAAATCGCTCAATCCTGGCTTCAGGAACTGAGAAAAACCACACACTGGATTTAGGCCTGTGCTTTGAGCTGTGTAAATCTGTGTGCACACATATTTATCCAACACTTAGATTTGGTTGGGTAATAATAACCACACGTCACTTTCATGATACCTTCTGGGTTTTATCAGGTTGAAGTGAACATATGGTTCTGTTTAGGAAAGCGGTTCACAAGAACAACTGCCACAGGCTCGGGAATCACCACATGAATCGCTGAGGGATATTTCTAATAATAACACACACACACACACATACACACTAACGTTGCATAAGACCCAACTATTCCATGTTCCTGCAATGAGTATTAAGGGTTGTGGTACTTTTACGGGGTTGTGTAAGTGCTTTTACCAAGGAAATTCACCAACTTTTACAATGGGAATTAAACTTACTAGAACAAAGCGCCCTTCGGGCGTGTCATTCCATTCCTTACGATCATTTCCCCCCCCCCTCAGTGTCTTGATATTGCAGAGCAGACATACTACTCACTTAAATATCTCAGAATTAGCAGCAAAATGGTGTTATGTGTGTCTAGATCAAAGCTATTAACAGAATAATAATGGGAAGTATTATAACAACAATACACAATCCTGACAGCAAAAACAAAATGCAAGCATGGCATTTGTACAATGTGTTAATAAACCAATAAATCTACAAAATTATTGAGTGCAATGTTATATTATTTTTCACTTTTCTTTTAATAAAGGCAATGACTTAAAGAAGCTCTTGACAGACAATGTTGTCTGTGATTCTTTCATTATTTTCAATAAAAACTTTGATGCTGCTGGCACGCTTTCTCCTGGAGAAGGCTGTGTACAGCTGGCCATGTGCAAAGACTAGTTGAGGAAGGTAGATGCCAACTCGGTCATTCTCTTGCCCCTGACCCTTGTTGATAGTTAATGAAAAAGCAAGCCTGATGGGGAACTGCTGTCTCACAAAGGTGAAGGGTAGCTCAGCATTCCTGTCGTGGTGAGGTATTATTGGCAGGAAGATCCTTTGACCCTTATTTGTGCCCACATAAATCTCACATTCAATGACCTTTGTCATCATCTGCACCACCATCCTGGTGCCGTTCTTCAGAGTCCGGCCAGGACCAGCTTGTAGGTTTCTAAGTAGCATGACAGGAGCCCCTATTTTCACTGTCATGTCATGTGGAGGCACTCCAGATGGTGTTAGTGAGTTGAGGAACTCTACAGGCAGTGCATCTCTGCTGTGCTTGGCACCCAATATATTTAGTCAATAAAATGTATAAGCTGCGAATATATGGCTACTGTAGTCTATGGCATGCAGTTGTGATGTAGGTTGAATTACTTATCAAGTAGCCTAGGTCTACATGTTTTGGTTATTTTATAAATTTAATCTTTTAGCGCTACTCTATAATAATATCCTATACGTCGGGAGGTGTTTCTGTGAGTGCCCAGCGGGAGAGCAAATTTTAAGAGGTGAGTAAAAAGTAGTTTTGTACAAAGTTAAGCCCAACAGATATTAATTAAATTGTATATTTTGTTAGATAAAATCATGTTATGAATTTAGCAAATCATTACACGCATCTCTTTCCCATAACAATTCCCCCTCTGGAAGATTAAACTATTATCTGACGTTGTTGGAAATGTGTTGATCTCACGGGAGATAAACAATTCTCTCGAATAGACTATAGGCATTATTTCACTTGTCACACCATATTTTATATAGGCCTACATATAGTAGGCTACTACAGGTAGGCCTACGCTAATACGTGATATTGCATACAGTACAAAGTTGGGCGAAACTGCTTTACAAAGACTACAATGACTGTGCCAATCATGATATGTGATAAGCGCGCGGGCGCGGGCGTGTGTGTGTGTGTGTGTGTGTGTGTGTGTGTGTGTGTGTGTTTCTGCAGCACATGCACGTCACGGGCTTTCTTCCTTCACAGTCGCTTTCTTTGAGGCCGATTGCCTCCCTTTTTTCCTCATGTCAGTCAAAATTCCGTGCTTATTAAGTGCGTCATCATATTCAGGAGCTATTTAGCATTCGCCATGTATGGTAGAATGTGGGATGAAATTGGGAGGTGAAGTGGGAGGACACGGGGTGGAGATCGTCTGCGCACAATTCACCGCAGGTGGGTATTTATAAACGGAAGTTTGCGTGAAACTGTGCGCTGCACAGTTTTCTAAGGGGCACTTTACACGACAACACGAAACGGTGCAAACGCGGAAAAATTCCCGCGTTTGCACTATATCATTTACAGGAAAACAGCAAACGCAGGCATGAAACCGCAGGTTTTTGAGATCACCTCCCAGGGAGGATTTTTTGGAAAACTTAACGGTTTTGGTTTCCTGTAAACACCGAAACCATTTCCCCTGATAACGCTGACGTCACGGCTCCACCCTCACACATGCGTAGTCTATAACTTGCTGTCAAAATATCCACAACACAAGTGAGTTATAAAGTTAGAAGACAACATGAACGGTGTCTCCACGGCACCATCACTGTGATCAGCGGAGAGTGACGTGCAGGGCTAAAATATAGCCTAACACTCGCCAATTTAGTCTAAGCGATTAGTAAGTTATTGAGACCGCCGGCCACTTTGTCTGGGGAAAGATTTGTGCTCTGCCGGTTTTTCTAGCCAAATAAACGTGTGTAGCTTCTATGCCAGGGCAGGGACACGGCTCTCTCTACATTAAAAAACACTATCCATAGTTCAGCGCGCAGCGGTTAAGTTACTGTTCAACAAAAGGAGCATTAAGGCTACGGCTTCACAGTAAAAGCATTTCACTGGCTAAACATTAATAGCATTTCACTGGACACACGTGAGTTGACTTTTATTTTGAAGTACGCCTAACAGGAAGGTATCCGCTCACGAAGCCCCTTCACTATCAGCAAGTCTTCTGTTTTTACGAGTTCAATGCGGTGAAATAAGAGGACAGAAAGCTTGTCTTTTACAATATTTGTAACCCCAACCTTACACCAACCGCTTTATGAACGTTAGTGGCATTAATTTTCGGTTACAGTAAGGTTTTATGCATCAAATTGTACCGGAAGAGCTATCTACTAGGCTGTGTCACCGCTGACTATTGGCTTGGCATGGCTGCTACACTGCTACTACAGCGATTTCGGCCCGTTTCCTCTGAAAACATGTGTACGGGTGAAGATGTCAGATAAATTTTGTCTGAACGGGGTTTTTTTTTTAAACCAAAAACTGGAAAACTGTCACGTTTTCACAGTGTAAAGTGCCCCAGTATCTGAATTTTTTTTTGCGCAGCACATTTTTGGCTTTCTGCGTACGCAATGTTTTAGGATGGTTTCTACGCACACCGTTATAAATGAGGCCCCTGGTGAATTCAGAATGAATTGTCTGTCAATCGTTTCCTCCTTTCTTGCATGTGCAGCCTGATAGACAGCCTCACAGATTTCTAACTGTTCATGGTTAAGGTTTGGTGAAAGCAACTGCACAATTTGTCTTTGCTCCTCTGTGATGAATATGTCGGACCTATAAACCCTTGTCAGCTTTTCTTCCTCTGTGAGTAGTCTTGGCTGTGGCATGTCACTGTATTTGGTTGAAGTACCTCCCATTTGCGCAAGTTCATCCTCAATGGCAACTTAAGTAGCACCAGATTTTTGATGAGGTGCATGTCTATGTCTTCTCTAGGGCAGCCTTGCGCTGTGGCCTCATTGTGGACGATATCATCACTGAGGTGTTCAAAGAATCGTTCAGAGATCCACGGGCTCTGACCATTTTTGTCTCTTTGCCTGAATTTATGTTTTGCCGAGTGATGAGCGTTTCCTTGGTGGCATTTTGCCGGTCAGTTGTTTGTCCTCGTTTGTTCCGAGTTAACAGATACATTAAAATGGATACATTTAAATGCAATAAAAAGGTGTTTCTGGTTGGGGGGTGCTCCTCTACTGTTGTGAGTGTGAAGTTGTTTATACGTTTTTTTTACTTCTGTGAGTGTGACTTTTGTGAGTGTGAAGTTTTTTTATATATATATATATATATTTTTTTTTTTTTAAATAATTTTTATTTATTATTATTGTTTATTTTAATATTGGACCCCTAGAGAGTATTTTGCCAAAGTTTGGAAGGGATGCAGTGCTTTATCCAGTCCACATGCACAAACATACAAACAAACACGCACACATGCCTCCAATTATAGTAGTGGGATGGGATTTCTCTCAAAATGGATTTTACACTCCTACCATTTTGCAGAATATTCCATTCATATACTCGTTACCATACTAATACGGCTCTTTTAAACTCAATGATTTAGAAAATGTCCTCTGAACTCCATTTCCACTGGGGCTTTACTGGGGAATACACACAGTAAAGGAATTCAAGTGCTGGCTCCACCTTGCGCGCTGCCATGACATCACATCCAGAGCAACTAAGCAACAGGACAGAAAACACCAAATGGAAAAAACGCTTCAGAGACCCTGCAGTCAAACACAGTCACAGACAAAGCCATAGAGTGGGTTTCCTCACTAGTCGTGGAGTACCAGTGATACAAAAAAAAAATCACCACATATATACAGTAAATGCTAACCTTAAACCTAAGTATCTGTTCAATTGTACACTATACTGAAATTTTTCCCACAGCTTCATTTTTGTATCACTCCGCCAAGCAGCTGCTCGACTCAGCTCCTGTAGGTTATTAAAAAAAAAATCTTATGGCCCTGTCCGCAACAGTACAATGCTGATTTCTGCCTTTTTTTTTTTCTTTTTTACATGTGTTGCCTCTCGCTTTGCTTTGTTAACCATACACGACCTATCCAGCGGGCATGAAGTTTTAGTTGGTCTGATTGGTCAGGATAATCACTACCCCAAACCCCTGACGAAAGCGGTTCGCAGTTCTAGACCAGCTCAAACCTGGAGCCGCTCTGGAACCAGTTTTTCAGTTTTTCTGGCCGCGGACAAGCCCTCTCAAGCCCCGATTTTGAGTCGGCGGGAAAGTGGTAATAGTGACTGCACTGATCGCCGTCTCCACAAGGTAACACACTACCTATGCCATGACTATGCCTAAGTACTCCACACAACCCCACTTCAAAAATACTGAACTATCCCTTTACAAAAGGTGTTAGTGTGTTTGATTAGGAGCGTGTGAATCTGTCACAATGGTCGGTGAGAAAATAAGAGCCTGGTGGTGTCTTAAGTTGACTTCCCCAAATAAGAATGTTGACCTTTTTCACCAACGACACCAAGTAGTTACGTGGTTCTGAGTCAGTCTGAGCTGTAGACATACACACCCTTTGACGACACTGCCAACAGCTTGATTAAGACCAGCCTCACCCAAACTAGAAAAAAATCCTCAAGTATCAGTCCAGACACATTACCAATGGGCAGTGGCATCAAGAGTCTGTGCTATAGAGTGTATATAAAGGCCTGTGCATGAGAAAGATTTAACTTAAGTTATGTTAGACATGTCATTTTTAGACCTGTTTAACAAAGCTACTCTGTGTTTGAGACGGTTTAAGGGTTGGATTTTCTTCGGTTATATCTTAAGTTTTTGTTGAGTAATCATTTCAACTAAAACAATCTTCCTGTATCTTCCTCTGTCACTATGACTTTTCAAACTTGTAATGCTGCATTGTTGTAGACTTGAAAGTGACCATCACAATTCTACAAATGTGAAGCCTTCCTGATCTCAGGAATGATTAGGGAGACAAGCCAATGCCACTGGGAGGATCTCGGCCCTGCTGGGTATTTTCCTAATCCTTAATTGATATGCTATTACAGCTATTTAAATTAATCAACAGAAGATAAGTCAGCAACTATTTTGATTGGTTCATCAATTTGGTTATTTTTCAAGACAAATTCGAACTGTCCCAGCTTGACCCTACATGATAGAAAAACGGAAAACCTTCTGGTTTTGAACAAAATAAGACATTTGAACGATAAACTGATTTATCGAGAGAATTATGAGCGCATTTATCAATCATTAAAAAAAAATCTTAGTTGCAGACTTGTAAAAGGTACAAACATGATCACCACATCACACGTCCAACTCCCACAATAGTCCTGTCCTGGCTCTGAATTACACTTTAGGTCCATTGATATAAAAAGGTTTAAAACGATTAAACAATTTCTACAAATGCAACACTATGTTACTGTGGCAAATATAAAACTGATTTTTAAACACCAGAGTGTTTATGAAATGTGTTTTGGATATTTGGGTAGACAAAAGGCTTATTTAATGTGTAGCCTGCCCTACTTGATTATGTTACCTTCTTTCATTGCTCTGACAAAATGATAAATGTTATAAGGGTAGGTGAAATAAGCTAAAGCTCCAGCCTACACCTTTCTATTCTTTTTAGTTTATTTTTCATACGTTGTTTTTAATGCTAAGAAAGCACTAACTTAATGTTTATTTATTGTTTATCTAAGTCTTGACCAAGTCCATTGTCTTTAGGTTGGAAAATCATAGAAATAAACATGTTGTGTGTTCTTAATTAGTAAAGAGGAGGGCCTCACTTTCTTTTTTTCTTTTTACAAAGTCTAAAAGAGGGTCAGCCCCACTCGCCATTCCAATACCTTTCGTACAGTGCCTTAATGAGATCAAATATGTATTTCAGCATTTTCTTTCCTCACTGAAGGAGGAAACAGGTGTAATGTATGAGCTAATATAAATCAGCATTAGCTATTAGCAATAGCTACATTTCCTTCATGCCCTGGTGCTGCTGTGCATGTTGACTCGCTGTCATGCATCACTGGGAAAAGTGAAAGGAACAAGCCAATCACTTCTGTTAGTTGGTTACACGCCTGTGCTTTTCCTGGTTTGATGAGTCAACGCTTCTGCCCTAAATACAATTAAAGTATCTTCCTGTTTGTCTGTAACTTCAGTCTGCTGCATGACATTCAACACACATCAAAATACAAAGTTACAAGCTGGTAGGCGTATATGAAGACTGGAAGACATGTATCACTTTACTTTTAATTTACACAATAAAAGTGATATCTTGCCTCAAAGTTAAAATAATAATAGACATTTATTTCCTGTTTTGTTTTAAGATGCCCATGGACAAATGGGTGAGAGTTATTTTGGGGTTTTGTGAGCCTGTTGGCCACCTGTGCATAGGTTGGAACAATTACATTAAATGTCAGACATCTGTTTTATATTTGGTATAGACCGTCTGAACCATGTTTTCAAGTTTGTTTAATAAACACATTATTTTAAATAACCATATGTATCTGTATTGAGAATAAATGTAAGTAGGCCTACGTATAATTTGCTATTTTTAGTGATTTGTACCCTTTTAATTGTGTATTTCTTGTCATTTATATGAACTAGGCCTACAACTTAAACACAGAAAAAAGTAGTCTATCAAAACGTTGACCTCTGTGGCTGACGTGCCCAGGGCAGAGCTCCACCCTGTTCCCCCATGGCAGCAAACCTCAACTCACAACAAGTCCTTTCAGGTGAACGACACAGCCCCGCACAGCCATGAATAGCAGCAGAAACACAGGCTCACTTCATGGGAGGTTAGCAGCACACCACCAGCAACCCATAGCCTACCAGCAACACGTTCAAGTCGGTCCAGAATGTAGGCTATGTCTGACATGTTTCGGGACTTTAAAAACACTTTAAAATTAGTTTATTACTTACCAAGTAGCTTGTGCCAACGTCCGATTCCAACAATCCGGTAGGCTGAGGCAATTCCTAATTCCGGTGAATTCCCAGCGACAGGGTGAGAAAAACTGGGAGGCTTCCCCGCTTGTTGAATTCGCCCTCGGTGTTTATAATATTTAAACCAAAACCAACTACAAGTAGCCTAGTTCGCCTGTCTGTTCTCAGGACTGAGCAGTTGTATGTTGGGCCACCAGATATGAGTAAGCAGTAGGAAACATTTCCTCGAACAGCGGAGAACAGGGTGGAGTCCCGAGCATTCTGCCTCACACACGCCCTGGACGTGTTTGTGTGTGTGTGCGCGTGTGTTTTTGTGGGCGCAACAAGTCCGGCCGGGTTTAGCTGACTCATTTTCCACAGGCACTTCTCATGTTACTGAATAAAGGCGCGTTGCAACTACATCCCAACCACATCAAAGCACCTAATTTGATTTTCCACAAGTAAAGTAAAATAATAAATTTTAAACGTTAATTTCTGGATAAAAGCCCATGAACCTGCAGAGAATGATTAGGTGAAGATAATGGGTAGATCGATGAGAAAAAAATACATTTATAGCCTACTTCTACATTAATAATCTAAAAGCCATGTTTTTAGAAGAATCTTCCCATCAATAACAGTATACTCGATTAACTATAAATATGCCTATATACATAGCCTGTATATAAATATAGGCCTATTTTTGTGTAGCATATATATATATATACAGTGCTGTGAAAAAGTATTTGCCCCCTTACTGAATTATTCAGTTTTTGCTTGTTTGTCACACTTATTTGTCTCAGATCATCAAATAATTTATAATTTAAGACAAAGACAACTCAATGGAAATCAGAATACAGATTTTGAATATTCAATCTTTTTATTGGATGGAAAGATTTATTCGGAACCTATTTCACCCATGTGAAAAAGTATTTGCCCCCTAAACCTAATAACTGGTTGTGCCACCCTTGGCCGCAACAACTGCAACCAAACGTTTGCGATAACTGGCAATTAGTCTTTTACGTCGCTCTGGTGAAATTTTGGCCCACTCTTCTTTGCAGAATTGTTTTAATTTGGCCATGTTGGAGGGTTTTCGAGCATGAACCGCCTGTTTAAGGTCACGCCACAACATCTCAATCGGATTTAAGTCCAGACTTTGACTAGGTCACTCTAAAACTTTTATTTTGTTTTTTCTGAGCCATTCAAAGGTGGACTTGCTGGTGTGTTTGGGATCATTGTCCTGCTGCATCACCCAAGTGCGCTTGAGCTTGAGGTGACGAACTGATGGCCGGACATTCTCTTTCAGGTTGTTCTGATAGAGAGCAGAATTCATTGTTCTATCGATTATGGCAAGTTGTCCAGGTCCTGAAGCAGCAAAACAGCCCCAGACCATCACACCACCACCACCATGTGGTATGATGTTCTTATGGTGGAATGCTGTGTTAGCTTTACGCCAGATGTAACGGGAACCACAGCTTCCAAAAAGCTCCACTTTTGACTCGTCAGTCCATAGCATATTTTCCCAAATGTTTTGGGGATCATCAAGATGTTTTTTGGCAAATGTGAGACGAGCCTTTGTGTTCTTTTTGGTCAGCAGAGGCTTTCTCCTTGGAACTAACCCATGGATCCCATTTTTGCCAAGTGTCTTTCTTATGGTGGAATCATGAACACTGACCTTAACTGAGGCAAGTGAGGCCTGCAGTTCTTTAGATGTTATGCCTCGTTTCCACCGAGTAGAGCGGGTCGGATCGGAGCGGTTCGGTCCGGGTAGTTTGGCTTTTCATTAGCCAAAAGTTGGGTAGGGTACGGTTTAAGCGCACCTAACCGCTCTGAGCCGCTCCAAATCTCAGTACTCCTCCGTAGGGGTACTAGCCGCCTGAAAGGGTGCCGAAAATGCGGAGCTACACTGCCGTCATTTGATTGGCCGAAAGAATCATTTCCGCCTTGTGTAGTCACCTCGGCAAGAGTCTTG
The DNA here is from genome assembly GCA_949357725.1 of Hyperoplus immaculatus. Classification (NCBI taxonomy): domain Eukaryota; kingdom Metazoa; phylum Chordata; class Actinopteri; order Uranoscopiformes; family Ammodytidae; genus Hyperoplus; species Hyperoplus immaculatus. The sequence continues at coordinate 24,060,895 of OX442359.1, forward strand.
TGTTTTGGCGAAAATGTGAGCACAGCACTGTTTATTTTGTGGTGTTTTTCCTCGTCAATAAATTAATCAGTTGGTTACACTGTGTCCCACTGCGTAGCTGCCGCAGCCAGCACTGTTCGCTCACTGTCTCTATGAGTTGCACCGAGCCGTCTCTGTGTGTTTACGCCATAGATAGTAGTAAATACACGCTCATAACAACACGGGGGGAATAAATAAAAAAGCGGCTGGTTTGACCGAGCAAAAACGAGAGACCGCTGGCTTGACCACAGTTGGTCGAAAGAATCATTTCCGCCGTGTGTAGTCACCTCGGCTAGAGTGAAGAGAGTCAGTGTGTTTTGGCGAAAATGTGAGCGCGGCACTGTTTATTGTGTGGTGTTTTTCCTCGTCATTAAATGAATCAGTTGGCTACACTGTGTCCCACTGCTACGATGTCACGAAGCTGCCGCAGCCAGCGCTGTTCGCTCACTGTCTCTATCAGTTGCACCTAGCCGTCTCTGTGCTCTCAACAACACGGGGGGAATAAATAAAGAAGCGGCTGGTTTGACCATGCAAAAACAAGAGACCGCTGGCTTGACCACAGTTGTTCCACAGCCCGATAGTTTGACCCACATTCTGGCGGCGGCTATAGCAGTCCAGCCTAAACCCCGCCCCACCATAGTGCAGCAGATAAATGCAATTTTTCAGAGGAATCGTTCAAATGGTGATACAAGCACCAAATTTTGCATGCGCATACCTTAAGAGACACTCTTTTGGAAAAGCCGTTAGCCACGTAAAAAATTCAAGATGGCTGCCATTTTTCAAGATGGCCGCCGATGGACTGGGTCTAATGTTTAAACGCTCATAATATTGCCAAAAAGAAATGTAGAAAAACAGTTCAGATGTAATTTCCAACTAAATTAGGTATGCTCATTCATTCAGTGGTACATTTGAGATCACCAGTATTCAAGAAAATGCATTTAGGGCAAGGTCAATGTAAAAATGTACCAAAAACTAGACGATTCTGTCAGTTAATGTTATGTTCTGCCGGTTGGTGGCGCAACAGCCAACCACCTAAGGTAACCAAAATCCATGTGGTTCTTTATTTAAGTGTCACAGATGTTCACAGCAAATATGACATGATTTCCATTAAACCTGATTGAGTTATCGAATACACAAGGCAATCCTGCCTTATTCCATCTTCTCAATGATCTGCTGGCAGTTGGTGTCATAGTAACAAACCCTGACAACCAGCAAACTGCTGTCAACCACCGGCTTCAACAGAACAGCTCAAGTCATCCTCCTGTGGTAAGTTATTCCCAAACTAGTAATATAAGTTATCAATTTTAATTCAAAATGTCTATTTAATCAAATAAAAGTGTTTAATTTTGTAAACCAAAACAATATAGCGAATGTGGTTTACAAGTAAATAGTTAACTGACAGCTAACTAACATAGTAAGCTAGGTAGCCAGCTAGCAAATTAATTAACTCATGTTAAAGTTGCAGTCAAGTTAGCACAAGCTAGTTATCCATCTATTCACTGATTTTAATCAAATGTGATTTTGACAAAAAGGAATATCCAGAATCACTGACTCCATCTTTAACTTAGTCCCCCCCTTTCGAGGCAATATCAAATTTAGAAGACATTTTATCAGCCCTTTGTTTCAAGTTTTAGTCAAATTCCATAAGCCAAGGCTTGTGTAATTTATTCCTGAAAGTGTGTGGTAGGGGTTTATTATTGAACTGTTAATGCTATTGATGGTTAGTTAATGCCTATTTATTGCTTATTAAGCATTAACTAACTGTGAATGCTTAGTTATTAACGGTTAGTTAACAAAAGTATGCTTGGACAACTAATGCTTACTTTCGAATTAACTAAGCATACCAGTTAGTTTATGCCTAGTCAAGGCTTCTTTAGCATTAACTAAGCAGTTATACATTTTTAATTTATGCTAAGAAATTAATGCTTATTAAAATATTGTGTCACTATTTACTTCAAATATGCTCTTGTCCTGCCTCTTGTGACAAATGTGTAATAGCAGTTGGTGTTTTTTGTGTGTTTCAGAACACTTTGTCCCACAATTCTGAAGCATCAACACAAGGTGGTAAAAGGATAATCCCTCGGCCTTGATTCATTCTCAACCCACAACATGGCTTGTTTAGCTCAGTTTCCTTCCAACTGGCAAACGGACTGGAACAAGTGTTGTCTGTGTCAAGAGGACAAAAAAAATGAAGACCTGAAATCACCTCCAACCCGCTACAGTACTGAGCAAGATGGCTACTCCAATATTGCATCAAATGTTCCCCTCTTTCAAGCCATCAATCAATTGCCAATGCTATTGGACCCAGCAAGATTAGATGAAGGGGGGGGGCATAGAGGAAACTTTAAGAAAAAAACATGCTAAATACCATCAGAGCTGTCGAAGGATGTTCAACAATGGCAAGCTTGAACGGGCAAAGAAAAGATCATCTCCATTTCAAATTACAAGCGACGACCAATGCAGCAAAGTCAGAAGACAAAGCTTTGAAGATAGAACATCAGAATGCTTTTTGTGTGAGAATGAGGCTCCAGTACCTGATCTCAGACAAGCAATGACCATGCAACTCAACAAAAGACTCAATGACTGTGCCAAAACTTTAAATGATGGAAAGCTTTTGGCAAAACTCAGTGCTGGAGATGTTGTGGCACAAGAGCTGAAATATCATGTCTGTTGCTTGACAGGATTGTACAACAGAGAGAGGGCATATCTGACAACCAACATCAAGGTGGACAAGCTCCAGGAGTCACAAGTATGCCCAATGGCATTTTCAGAGCTAATAACCTACATAGCTGAGACTAAGGCCAGCAGTGAGGGTCCTGCTATATTCCGGCTTGCAGATTTGGTCAGCTTGTACAAGCAGCGGCTTCAGCAACTGGGGCTAGAATTGCCTGAACTCAACCAGACTGAAGGAAAAGCTTTTGGAAGAACTGCCACAGCTAGAAGCGTACAACAAGGGAAGAGATGTGCTTCTTGCCTTTCATAAAGATGTAGGCTCTGCACTGTCACAAACATCTGACTATTCTGAAGCCATTCTCCTTGCACAAGCAGCAAAAGTGTTGCGAAGACGTATGCTTGACCACAAGTCCACATTTGACGGAACTTTCCCTGTTGGCTGTGTTGAAGAAGCCATTCCATCGACTCTTCTTCAGTTTGTGTGCATGATTGAACATGGCGCTGACATAAAATCTCAGCTCAGATTTGGTGCATCAAAGACAGACCTAGCAATGGCACAGCTTCTTCAATACAACTGCTACGCAAAGCCCAAAGATGGAGCAGCAAGTCATAGGCACACAAAAGATCGAGAGACCCCATTCCCTGTGTACATTGGCATGTCTGTCTTTGCAAAGACCAGAAAGAGGCATTTGGTGGAAATGCTGCATGGACATGGAATGAGCATTTCCTATGACAGAGTGCTTGAGGTCTCCGCACAACTGGGAGATGCAGCTGTCAGTCAGTACATTAAGGATGGGGTGGTGTGCCCACCAGTTCTGCGAAGAGGGTTGTTCACCACATCTGCCATGGATAACATAGACCACAACCCGACTGCAACAACAGCAAGCAGCTCTTTCCACGGCACCAGCATTTCTGTCTTCCAGCACCCCACCCCAGACAATGAAGGTGAAAAGAGGGAATTACTACAAATCATTGGCAGCAAGGTGAAGACAGTCCCAGAACTGCCAGACTCATTCACCAACATTCGTCCTGCATACTTCACCAATAAGATTCCTTCTCCTCCCCATGGTGATGGTTCAATTGTGCCAGGATTCAACTTGCTGAAACTGAACCTAACCCTGGAGTATGAATGGCTAGAGGAAGTCTGTCTCATGGAAAAGATTGAAGGAGCAGTTAATGTTAGCTGGGCAGCCCACCATGCATCCAAGAAGCGAAGCCAACCATTTGAAGTGAGCCTTACATCACTGTTACCTCTTCTTCGAGATCAAGCCCACTCTATTGCCACGATAAGACATGTGATGGATAAGATCAAGGACACAGTAGCATTTCTGAACCCAGGACAAGTCCCTGTGATTGCAGCTGACCAGCCAATCTATGCACTGGCTAAGCAGATCCAGTGGCACTGGCCGGACCACTATGGTGAAAACAAGTTTATCATCATGTTTGGGGGCCTGCATATTGAAATGGCTGCACTAAGGTCGATTGGAACTCTCCTTAAGGATAGTGGATGGACAGGAGCCCTCGTTGAGGCAGGAGTGGCATCATCTGAAACTGCAGAATCCTTCCTCTCTGCTGCAAGCGTCACCAGAACACGCCAGGTGCACCAGATTACAGCATGCAGTATCTACAAGCTTCTGAAAGCAGCCTACAACGAGTACTACACAGATGTTGTAGCTGAACGCCCTGATGAACTGATACATTTTGAAGACTGGTGTGAAAAACGCAAACTGCAAAGTCCACAGTTTCAGTTCTGGCACCTGGTGCTGTCGATGGAACTTGTGATTCTCTCACTCATCAGGGCATTCAGGGAAGGCAACTTCACCCTGTATCGTGAGGCACTGTCTGAACTGCTGCCATATTTCTTCGCCAACAACAACATGAACTATGCATGGTGGCTTTCCATTCACCTGAAAGATATGATGACCTTGGAACAGCAACACCCCCAGTTAGCTGTTGAGTTCCACAATGGCAAATTTGTTGTACATAAATCAAGCCGAGAATTCTCAGCAATGGCCATCGACCAAGCCCATGAACAAGCCAATGCAGTCATCAAAGGTGACGGGGGAGCGATTGGTGTGACTGAAGACCCATCAGCACTGAGAAGGTGGATGGTGGCTGGCCCTGAAGTGAGCCATCTGGTTGCTCAATATGAGGCAGCCTCTGAAGCTAAAGACATAACTCAACATAGAAACCACCATGAACAGACTGAGCGAACTCAAAGAGTATTCTTTCAAAAAGTAGACAGGCTGTTTACAGTGATGAAGGATATGGGCAATCCTTTCCAGGAAGAAACCAGCGACCTTCTCACCTTGGACACAAAGGACATTGCCCATCCAAGTGCTGCTAAAATTATAGGAACACACTATGATAGGGGCTTAACTCACTTCCAAGAATTCATGAGGGGGCTAGAAAGTGCCGACAAATGCATCTTCTATGCACCAATAAAAAAAAACAAGATGGACTTCTTTCGACAACAACCTGTCCTAAGCAATCCCAAGAAGAAAGTACTTCAGGAGGATTGTCACCTCTTTTCAAGACTGTTCATCTCATGCCAGAATAGAGAGTGTGATCTGAAGGAGTTCCTTCAGCATGAGAACCAGTCATTTCCTGCTGCTCTGAGTGACAGTGAGAAGCTCCACGTCTGTCAGAAATCCCATCTTACCGCCATTATTGAGAGCCAAATAAAACTGCCAGATGCTGAACCACAGGCTGATGCACCGATCATTGATGGTTCGGCTTTAGTTAACATGTTGACACCACAAACTTCACAGACCTTCGAGGACTATGCGACTTTGGATGTCCTGCCCAAAATACAAGCATACTCTTCAACGTACAAGAGAACAGATATTGTCTTTGATGTTTACCTGGCAGACAGTCTGAAGTCGGAAACAAGGTTGAAGCGAGGAAAGGGAGTCAGACGTAGAGTTACAGACAAGGGCAAAATACCCCAAAGCTGGCAGAGCTTCTTGAGAGACAGTGACAACAAGACCGAGTTATTCCACTTCTTAGCTGACAAGATTGCTGAAGTTTGTACCTCAAACACAGTAATTGTCACCAAGGGAGAAACTGTCCTCAGCAACCAATTTATCTGCCAAGATGAGTTGGCTCCCTGCAGCCATGAAGAAGCAGACACACGGATCTTTGTGCATGCCAAGGATGCTGTAACCAAGGGAATCAAAGCTCTCATGATAAGTGCTAATGACACAGATGTTGTTGTCATAGCAGTCAGTGTCATGCCATCCCTGCAGGACCTTGGCCTACAGCAGCTGTGGATTGTATATGGTCATGGACAACACAGGAGATGGATCCCCATACATGCTATCTGTTCCACACTTGGTCCAGAGAAGATCAAGGGTATTCTGTTCTTCCATGCATTCTTTGGATGTGATGTTGTATCTGGCTTCCGTGGGAAGGGAAAAAAGTCTGCATGGCAAACCTGGGATGTATACAGAGAGGTCTCCAAAGTATTTGGCAAACTCAGCCATTATCCACCAATGTTTGCTGATGATGACCTTGAGATCCTTGAGAAGTTTGTTGTTACGATGTATGACAGGTCCAGTACAATTTCAAGTGTGGATGAAGCACGATTGGACCTATTTGCTCGAAAGCAAAGACCATATGAGGCTATTCCTCCAACTCGAGCAGGTCTCCTTCAACACGCCAAGCGCGCTGCTTACCAGGCAGGTTGTATATGGAGTCAGTCAACTGTGTGCCAGCCTGCAACACACAGTCCTTCTGACTGGGGCTGGGTGCAGCAAGATGGCATGTGGCAGATCTGCTGGACAACACTTGCCCCTGTTGCTGAAAGCTGTCAGCAGCTGACAAAGTGTGGATGCAAGAGTGAATGTCGTGGGAGGTGCAAATGCCACCAGTTTAATCTAACCTGTACAGCACTGTGCAGCTGCAGATGCCAGGACTAAATTAGGACATGAAGAATGTCAACACTTCATGATCTCAAAATCTAAATAAAAATCGGTTTTGAAACGTCTATCGGCATCATGAATGTCTTATATTGCTAGAATTGGTTGAAGAATTTTTCTGAGCAGGTTAAAAGTAGCAGATTCAGCTTCTGTATGGTCAGAAATGTCAGATTTGATAGCAAAATAATACATTTTTGATCATTCTATCTAGTGTTAAGGTGAAAAGTGTATTTTAAAGGCCGAAACGGCGGCCATCTTGGAAAAAATGGCAGCCATTTTGGATTTTCAAGTGGCTCGCGTTTTTTCCACAAACCTTGGCCCAAGAGGGATGTGCATGCAAAGTTTGGCGCTTGTATCACAATTTGAACGATTTTTTCACTTATCTGCTGCACTACCAGTAAGGGTAGGGTCATAAACCCCGCCCTACCAGTAAGGGTAGGGTCCGCGGTGGAAACAACACCGAGATTCTAAAAAGTGAGCTGTCCCGCTCTGAGCCGCTCCGATCCGACCCGCTCTACTCGGTGGAAATGAGGCATTAGTCTGGGTTCTTTTGTGACCTCCTGGATGAGTCGTCGATGAGCTCTTGGAGTTATTTTGGTAGGCCGGCCACTCCTGGGAAAGTTCACCACTGTTCCAAGTTTTCTCCATTCGTTGATTATGGCTCTCACTGTTGTTCGCTGGAGTCTCAAAGCCTTAAAAATGGATTTGTAACTCTTTCCAGGCTTATAGATATCAATGACTTTGTTTCTCATCTGTTCTTGAATTTCTTTTGATCGTGGCATCATGTGCTGCTTTTTGAGATATTTTAGTCAACTTCACTGTGTCAGAAAGGTTCTATTTAAGTGCTTTCTAGATGCTACAGGTCTGGCAGTAATCAGGTCTGGGTGTGGTCACAAAATTGAACTCACCTTTCCAAAATATGTGGTCAATCGATTGATTTATTAAGGGGGGGCAAATACTTTTTTACACAGGGCCAGGTAAGTTTGGATCGATTTTTACACTTAATAAATTAAATCATCATTTAAAAACTGCATTTTGTATTTACTCAGGTTATTTTTGATTCAAATTAAAATGTGTTTGATGATCTGAAACATTTAAGTGTGAAAAATATGAAAAAATATAAGAAATCGGGAAGGGGGCAAATACTTTTTCACAGCACTGTATATATAAATATATATATATAAAAAAAAGGTTTGTGAAATAACTGATGACATTCAATCGCTTGCTGTGTTCTCTAATACTGTGAAAACCGAAAATGATATCCGAATGATGTTTTATTGTTTTATTTTTCATAATTCTATGGTTATAATAAACAACCCAGAAAAAGAATTATCAAAATGGCTCATAACCTTTTTTTCTTTTAATCCATGACACTTTTTGTTCCCATTTTTAAGAGGCATCAGCTTCTCAAATAAAATACAGAAAAAAACCTGGCATACAAATCCATCCAACCAGCTCCAACATACAAAGATAAAATAAAAACACACCACAACCACAGTCATACACACAGTAAACCACTACAGCATTGCAGCTGGTTGCTGTCAGCTCAGACATATCTGAGTACAAGCTTCTTAGTGAGGGTGTACTTGGGCTCTGGCATTTGTTTGTAGCTTAAATATTCTCCTTTGCTGACCTCCCTGTTGACACGTGTCAGCACGGTGAGAATATCATCCTTCTCGGGGCTGCATGAGAAAAACATCAGAAACACAAACAAAAATCAGACCATTAGGCCTACTGTAAACAGAGCGTCACACGTTAGTCTTGAAGATGTTGTTAAAGTGATGACAGAATCCTGTAAAAAATGGAGGCCTAATTTGTCAAAGAAAGAACCTGTCAAAAAAAGACACTATGTAGACGGGCTCATACTTGTGCGTCACATGACAGCCTCTTATCAGAAAGGATCATTAGAAAGAAAAGATGGTGAACGCAAACAAATAGGAGTTAGTGATGTGTTCAAGTGTTGTTCAGTGAAAATTAGTATTTGACAAAGGCAACTTCATTGTGATTAGTTCAATGAAGTCTTGTCAAATGTAGTTTTAGGCCAGACAATAAACCCAATAGGCTGCAGTTGCAGAAAGTAGAAATAGGTATTATTGTCTGGTTGTGTTTGTGTCTGTGGTTGTGTACTCTGTATGGTTCAGAAAGCAATGATGCACTGTGCCCAAGACAAATTTCCCCACGGGGACAATAAAGTTTAACCTAACCTAACCTATTACCTGACGGCAATGGCGTGTTTAATTTGGAGAAGGGTTTAGAGGAATACAAAATGTAATACCCCGGCCCCCAACCCTATAGTCAACAAGCAATAATCTCACCTTTCGGCCGACCTCGTCAGCTGCCTGCACAGCTCCTGGATGTAGATGGAGCCAGTGGAGGTGTTTCGAAAGGACTTGCACTCCTGCACGGTGGCCATGCCCAGCAGGAAGTCAGCTCCCCAGGGGATGGTCTCACCACGCACAGGCCCGGCGTCCTCCTCCAGTCGGCTCTGCCTGTCTCCCTGCTCATGGCTGGGTCTGGGGGGGCACGGGGTCGCCCCCCGCTGGTACCCAGTCCCCTGACACGCCTGGATGAAGAACAGTTTGGGCTTCCCTGCCAACGTAGGCGCTAGGTTACTAGTGAAGAGTTGCGTCATTTCTGTCAAGGTCACTTTCTTCTCATCAGTCCCAAAGACACATCCAATCTCTCCGTGGGAAAGCACACACACCACCTAGGACCAGAGGAAGGCACATTTTTTAAAAACCGTGTCGCGTCTTCATCTCATTAAAAATTTGATTCACAATGACGTAAGCAGATCTTTTAAGTTAAGAATTTAACTATGAGATACGTTTGAATTCACAATTAATTACAGAAACTGGGTTGGGTTTACATCATTATTATGTCCTAGTGTGACTACAGACTCCCAACGTTTGAGAACCTTTTCTCTTTTTCTCCACCTCCACCTTTCTGAAAACCTTCAAACTCTGTCCCCAAATGATGTCACAAGGGGAGAAGCCCTCTCCCCATTACCAAACTAATTTAGCACAACCTCCAACTGTGATGAGCGTGTGCCCCAGATACTCCCAAATCTAACTTGCAGTTAGATTCAAAGCAGTAGTTAGATTCAGGGCCAATTAGAGCAGACTGGGCTTTTTGAAAGGCGGGGCTTAAAGAGACAGAAACTCAAACAGGCTAAAAAGAGGAGATTCAGCAATGGCACTGTGAGAAATTTTAAAGCTTTATTGGACACTACACCATTGGAAAAGTTTGAAGTAGAAACCCAAATTAAAATGTTGAACCTAAACATTTGCATAATATGTGACCTTTAAAAGATTATTTGTTTTACAGTATGGACAGTAGTGACCGATGTTACAGCTCTGAAGCTGTGTGTTAATCTGCTCACCAAGGCATCCTCATTTGAAAAATTCCTTTTGCTCAGCTTCTTTAGTTCACATCGTATGGATTCTGCAGTCAAGTTGTTGTATACCACCACTTCAAACCCAAGGAGCGAGAACACTGAGTGCAGAACCTCTGTGTCGCGTAGAAAAGAGACAAATTGAGGCTTCACACTTTTGTTATTTTACATCATCACCATAACTGTTGCTAGGGAACTAAAAGATTATCAATACATAAACAAATATATTAATACATACTCTCATCCTGCTGGGTCCCTCCTCGGTTTTTCAATTCGATTTCCAGGAATATTTCATTGTTGATGACCACGCACAAACCACGAGGGTTATGAGTCAGCGCGTAGTAGTCCGTCTGACAGGCACAAACACAACCACACAGACAAACTATAAACATAACGTTCTGATAAATGAATGAGCAGTGTGTGTGAATGTGTTTGTGTGAACGGTTACCTGATCATGAAGAGATGCTGGTTCGGCATCTGAGTAAATCACTCTTTCATCTAAAGAACAAAAACGAAAGATTTTTTCCACTCCTTTAGAATGTAATAATACATATATGTGTAAAGCAATATGAGAGTGGATATCTGTGGCAGCGAGGAGGGGGTGGAAAGGTTCTTCCGTTAAGGGTAAGTAATTCAATGGCCGCATTTTCAAATGAATGGGGAGTCTGTGAGTAACACAACGTGCAACTTACTGCTGGGCCGAGTCTCGGTTATCGACAGAGTTGTTTGAGTGGGCTGAGCGATGTTGTTGACTCTCTGTGGAAAGAAGACAGTCCCAGTCCTCAGTACACTGGCTTATTATAGGAATAACTGTATACAAACACACTTTTACACAAACAAATACACACCTGGTTATCCATGCTGACATGTGGTGCCGATGGAGTTTGAGGCTGATGGGTTGCCTCTGGAAAGAGGGAAAACGTTTTTATCAATTTGAAAGCAAGACAACATTTAAACGTGTTGAATGAGCTTGCATGCCTAAACATACCTTTGATGTATTGATTCACAACACCCGCCAGCTCCCGGTCCATCTCCAGCAGTACCATGTGTAGTTTATCAAGTCCAAGTCTCGTATCCGACAGTAAACCAGTCTTTTCCATTTCAGCAAACACATCCAGCGCCGTCTGTAATTACCAGAGGGGACTTGTTTGTGTTTGTGCGTTATCAAGTCATTAAGCAATGCATTTCTATGCCCCAGGGCTAAATTACTGTAGGTTATTTCAGTAATAAAATATGTAACGCTAACGAGCCATGAGACTTATAATAATGATATATATCTTTTCATACAGGTGTGTTGTGTATTTATTTATGTTTAGACATGCCACTAGTTAATCAAGGCTGACTATTAGAAAAATTGGCCACCAGAGGGTGCCTGACTATAATAATATTTGATGAGGTAAACAAACAAAAAAAAACGTTTCCCTTTCAGCATATATATATAGATACAATGTCACTTAGCTCAATTAAAATGAAAGGAAAAGGACCCAAAATGAAACATACTGAATGCACTTAGCCATATATGTAAACCTCACTTTGCCGCTGAAAAATTATTTCACTAAAAGTTGCAGTTGTATTTTAGCAATTTATTTATGAGTAGTGCTATGGATTTTTGGCAAGATAACCACTGTTCACAACAAAACGCTGCAATATTGTTGGTACTCTGTTTACAGTGGAGAGAGTTTAGTTTTAATGTTTCACATTAGACCTTTAACTTAAAATGTAAAAAGTAGAGTCTTAATGTCATCATTCCTTTTATAATAGTGGGTGTGGCAAGGTGCAAGGGAATGTTCTCACATTGCATGTGTCAATTTGTCTTTTGCCCAGGTCGCTGCTCAACAGGAACTTCATCCTTTCAAGATTTTCCTTAGTGATGTCCTCATATATTTGGTACAGCATCACCCTGACACAGAGAGCAGAGTTAAAAAGAAATGGACGGGGCTAGATAAGAGAATAAACATGACTTGTAATGTTGGGGGTCAAATTCTTTCTGCATTTACCTGTAAGGTGTCAGAGTTTGGGCTCCCACTGGTGGCCTGCTGTCTGCTGGTGGCCTGCTGTCTGTCTCCAGGTGGCTGAGGAGATCCTTTCGTTGGATAGTTTGGAGCAGCTCGGAGAGGAAGGAAGGGTCTAACACACCTTTTTCTTCCAGTCTTAAGAAAAGGGCTTTAGCATTCTCGATCTGTATGAGAATGGCAAAGAAACACAGTAACAAGACGTTGAGAAGGCAAGCCACAAAGGTAAAAACAAGATGTGACCTCTCCTTCATAGAAAGTGTGGTGGCACTTGACGCAGGTTTTACCTTTAAAGCAAAGAGTCGTTTTGTCAAAAGCTTTGTTGTTACATAAAGTATTTTTGTTTAACTTTGAATCAGCGATTGCTTTGTTTTTGTTCGGCTTGCACGTCGCCTACCCCACTCCAATAGTGGCTTCTTAATCTTGGCATAGGGCCACCATTATAGTAAAGAGAGTGGTGTTTGGAGGTAGAGAAATGAATCACACAACTGAAAGAAGTTAAGTTTCCCCGATGAACATCCTTCAAGGGCAATGTCTACAGCTGTAAAAATTCTACAATGCTTTGGTAAAGCTTTTGCAAAATAAGTTAGTAATATTGATAGATATCAGGAGAAACATTTAAAAAACACCAGTTGACCATAAAAACCTGTTATGTTAGTCAATGTAATTATGTAACAGGCTGACTCAGCTGTCTGTACTCTACTCATCTTTCTCCTCAGATATGGCGTTCAGACAAGGGCAGATGCAACAGTACGAGATATGCATTGCTCACCCCCTCCAGGCGTTTCCTGTTGACAACATCCCGACACAAGAAGCAGAGAGCAGCCACCTCAGAGGACTCCAGATCCTCATCGATGTGGGACAGCTTCAGCCGATCCATCACGGGCCCACTCCCTCCAGCACAGGCCTGGCTGGTACCATAAGAAATAGTCAAAAGTCAGTACTGCACAACCGAATACCCTCACTACAGTATTAATACAGTAGGCTACATACATTTCATTTACATTGCAAGTTTTAAACATATAAGTATAACACTGAATAGAGCACTAGAAGTCCACCTTTCATTTAAAGACATTCTTTAACTGACTAAGTTAGCCTATAATAGGCTACTTGAATGGCATACTACTTGCTGTAGTTTGGTCTGGCTTTGCGAGACTACTTGAATGGTAGTATTGGTATTTTATTCTGTTTCTAATTTTAATTTAAATTTTCCAGGTCCTATTTTTCCTTGTTATCGTGGGCCAAGACTTGATTTTAAGGTCATATGCCTTTTGAATCACTTACGATTTTGGAAGTAAGCCTATTGTAGGCTACAGGCTGGACCTTCTTGGTGTTTTCTAAGCACTAGGTGCTAAAATGTACAGGCGATGACGTCATCGAAAAAACAAGTCCACATTTTACTGTTTGACGTGACAAAACAGAAAGGTTTCACTTTTAAAAGTTTTGACTATGGCCTGGTCTACAATAAAAAAACATGATTAAAATTTTTTCAAAAGTCAGTTTAACGTTACAGTAAAGCCTTACTTTTACGTCACTCAATTTACATAAGGTAGCGGTAGAGGTTCAGGCTACTTTTACCCAGTCAACTCCCGACGTCAAAACTTACCAATGTCAGCTGACGTCAGAGAAGCAGGAAGACACGTCTTCTGTAAGTCACTAATATACAGTCCTTTTCGAGGGCAAAGTTTCACCAAAAAAAAGTTTGTGGTCGCGGTGAGTTTCCAAGTGTCCTCCGTTCGCTCTGTGGTTCTGACGGCTCTGAGTTGTTTCACTTTCAGAGGAAATGACCGTCTGGTTTTTAGAGTTGCCGCGGCCGCTTGAAACCTTCAAAGTAAAAGCCATGTTTATGAACCATGAACACGAGAAGGATTTTAAATACTATTGCCTTGTCATTTTCACTTCGGATTGGCCTGCGTGACGTGCCCAACCTTCACGACTGGTAGCTCTATGTCTACCTACATGGAATAGACTGTAGAAAAACGATTTTTCTTTTGTTTTTAACTTTTAAACTTTTATTTTGACAGAACAGACGCCCTGTCTCCTAATTTTCAGTCAGACTGTTGCCCATAGTGAGTGCTTTGCCCAGACAGCAAAGGATGGCACTGGTGCCAAGATCAAACTACAAACACTGTTTGAAACAAAATGTATTCAGTTAATCAACGTTTATTTTATTCTTTTATAGCTAGATCAGACAGCTCAGGGTAAGTCTCAAGTTTGAAAGCAATTGTTCCCCATTTTCCCTCTTATTTGAGGCTACTAGTCATGAACATTAAACAGAGCTATAACAAGTGTGTGTTAAACATGTGAGATGATGTGTCCTCGAAGTGCTTTCAGAGTGAGGGGGCTTTCAGGCTTGGTTCTGGAGGACTGCTGGAGGCAAAAGGGAGAAAGTAGTCTCTGGCAAAGTCATAGACATTGTCTGGCTTCCTCAGCAGCAAGAACTGCAGGAAGTCAGATACCAGGGCACGGATCTCTGGATGCTGTGTCAGGTATGAGGCATGGTTCGCCTTCAGCTCCTCCTGCCACACCAAAACATGAACACACATTCACAAGTTGTTCTTTGCAAATAATTCATTGTGTACAATTAGGTGCAGTGGAGGAAACAGTATTATTCAGGTATAGTTGGTCTGAATAAATGAGTCAAACATTAAGCTAATGTCTTTATCATAGGAGAACATCTTTGTTTACCTTTCTGTCTAGGAACTTGGAGCGCATCTGCATGTCTTCTTCCCAAACAAGGGGGATCTTCTCAAACTCTAACACACAAACACACACAAACAGCATAATTATACTCTGCTGCATTAGAAGAAAAGAAAAACTGTTTTTATGAGTGTGTGGGAATGGTTACCTTTTTCCAATTGTGATGGAAGCTGCAGAAGTCTCATGATGAGCGGTGATCCCACCTGCACCCTGCTGGCCAAGTGGCTGATCAGAGAACATAAACATATAATAAACAAGTTATATTAACAAAGAAATTTACTACAAAGTCATAAATGCATGCACTCTTGTCTGTCACACACACACACACACACACACACACACACACACACACACACACACACATGAACACGCAAATCAAGGTCGGCCCCCCTCCTTGAGCCCAGAGGGTTGTGGTAATGCGGCCGAAGCTGTTTCATAATGGAAAAAAAATACAAAAGGCGATTGACGTATAAAACCCTGTCCTGCACAAAAAGAGTTTTGGCACAGCCCAGCAGTGAATGCAATATCTCAAAGAGCTTCACAGGCCCATAACAGCAACACAGTGGCAAACGTTTGGTCAGGACACGAGGAAAACTCAAAAAGAAACAAACAAGAAAGAAAGGAAGAAATCGAGCTGTAAAATCACTTTCCGTCAAAATCAGTGAATATCTCCACACGATCCGCTACCTGTCCTTATTGTGTGTGCTGAAAAAATCCAGTGTTACACACAGTCTAGGCCCTGCAAACGTGTATGTCAACAATGGGTATGTCAACAAAGGTGGCCCCTCCATAGCAAGCAACTTGCCTGTTTACAGAAACTAGGCTGTGAATTAACAGTGGATTTTTTTTCAGCAAATCGTGAAGAGATATTCACTGATTTTGGGAAAAAAATATTTTTACAGCAAACATTCTCCAGAATAGCTGACTGCACCTTTCATTAAACTATTGTGGAGACAGAACAAAAACCCAACACTTTACATACAGCCGACGCTTTCATTCAAGGCGACTTCCAATCAGTGCATTAACCATGAAGGTACAAACTTAGAACAGCAAGACTCAACTCAGTACAATAGCTTCAAATAATAAATACATGTTTTGAATTGTATTTGTTTACATTCACCAGTACCCTGTTTCATCCAGCTTACCCATCAGCCAGGAAGTAGCAGTGCCAGGTGGTGGGGCCATCCACAGCACACTGAACCATCCTCTCCACCCCAAACACCTCCATCGTCTCACCCCCGATCTCCAGCTGTGACACACCCAGCTCGCTCTGACCACACAGAAAACAGATCAGCGCTATTCAAACAGCACGCAGACAGACCGCGCAAGGGGTTTCACTGGTATAGTACTGTAATTACTCACAAAGGTGTTGTGGATGATGTGGAACCCCTGGTCAAAGGAGATGAAGGTTGTGTGTTCCGGTGCCTTCTTCCTGAGAGCGATCAGGCGCATGAGCAGCAGGCTTGACCCTTCGGTTACCAGCCCTCTTAGGACGGACATGGGGTAAGAAACGCTCTCCTTGGTCACCTCCTGTACACACACACACACACACACACGCACACACACGATTATTACACCCATAATGTTACAACAGGAACTAAAGCTGTCTTATAGTATTTTAAACTTCTTTCAATAAATTGAGAGAGCAACTGTCGGGGTTTGCTCCTAATTCTTGCTTCAAAATGTTATCACTTTTCCAAGTTTCACAATGTTTTAGTTGTATTTTTTCGGTCTCTGTATTTTTTTTCCTGTCTTTCTGCAACTGTGTGTCATACTGTTGCTATGGAACCAGGTCTCTCTTGAGAATAAGACCCCTTAACTCAATGAGATTATCTGTATAAATAAAGGTTAGATAAAATATATATAAGAAGCCAAGCAATAACCTTACGTGTGGTGGTGTCAAACAAAAACCCATTCTCATCAGATAATAACTCTATCGTTTCTTCTCTCACCTCTCCTACGGTGGTAACTTTATCCATTACCATCTGCCCGTCACGCTGCTCCATGTGACACCTCTTCTCCACACTGTGGCCCTCAAGCTGAAAAAAGATTGAGACGCGTATAGACAGGGAGTGCAAAATAAAAACAGAAAAGATGTATTTTTTTTGTGTAGGGCACACAGCCCATCAATGTGTGTTGAAAATGACACAGTATGGGAAGCTTGCAAACTCTCTCACCTTGACATACTCATGGTAATCTTCCTGCAGCACCTCAAGGTCTGTGGTTAGGTAGGCTTAAATGGACAAATGAAGGAAGGTCAAAGGACAAGAAGATAATGTAAACTGAGCGATCTCTGTAAATGTAAAAATGAATCTATAAACATCATCTTGTCTTTGCAGTAGCCTGTGCCCGTCTCCACCTCACCTGTCACTGTAGTTCCACAGGGGCATCCGTCAATGGCTCCCTGGCTCTGCGCGTGCAGCAGCATACAGGGCCGCTGGACTCTGCGGGCAAACTCCACCGTCACACTGAACCTGCCCAGGTCTGTGCCGCTCTCTGACACGGTCACCAGAGAGTCCGGGAACACACACCTCTGCAGCTCCGCAGGCTCTGGGAGAAGTGGGGGAGACTTCAGTTCGGACATGACATGAGCCACAGTGGACAGTTTCAGATAGTTCTAATCGTCTATTTACTTGCAGCCTGTCTTTTGTCTGACTGGGACAACTCATATGCCAAAACCAGGTGGTGCTGCCAGCTCTCATGGGCAGGCGCACGCAGTTTCTGTGTCCCTAGACACTCCAGACTCGCCCACACTAGTTGGTGGGTCTATTACTGACAACTCACCAATACTGGCCATGAATGTGATAGCTTCGTCTGAGGCTATCAACTCATCTCCATGGTTAGCTCTTTCAGTCAAGGCCCCGGCAGGAGTCTCCTCTTCCAGCGGCCCGTCCATCATTAACGCTGCTTTTCTTCAACAACAGATAGGCCTACTCCCGGTGGTTAAATTCGTCCCTACGTAGCTCTCCAAACTTAATTACAGACTTTTATTGTGACCGGTAGCTATGTCGTTTTGTCATTTTTATGGCAAGCAGTCCTTTGCTGTAGCCTTCTGCAATATGCAGCCTCTTTTTCAACAGAAAATTAAATGGCGAACAAGTAACAAATTAAGTTGTCATGGCAACGACGCTGTTGCACCGACACTACCGTAAGATCGGTTGTAGACCTACGTGCGCAATGCGCATCCAAATAAACTATTTCCACCTACGCCAGTGCGCACAAACACATAGGCTATATTCAGTTACCATTACAATAATGTGTGTCAGTTGACTCCATTTTATAAGCTTCCATTTTTTTAAGCCATTAACAATATAAATTAATTTAAACGACAATAAATAGAAAGTAGGCTATATAGTTGTGTGATAAAGTTGAAATGGCTTTCCCCTTTATCACACAATTCTGGATTACGATCAGTGGCATAGCCTAACATTTTTTAACAATTTTGACAACAAGTAATACTGGGCTACTAATGCCTACTTGTGTTTTGAATAATGAATACCTTTTCCATGCAGTATAAAAATGTGAAAGCATAATTCCATAAAGTTTATTTTAACCCCCTCACCCCAATTAAAACTAGGACTCACAACAAGTCATCAAAAAACAGGTTTATTGCATGACAAAAATATGTAATATAAAACTAGTAGAAAAGAGTGATTTGTTATGATGATTTCAATGTAAAATAGTCTAGAACACTAAAAAAGATAGGCTACATGAATACTATAGTAGGCCTACAGGTACATTTCGTAAAAAATAATAATTTAAAAAATCTCCCAGTGAGTTCCATCCATAATTAAGACACTGTGTTTGCATGGTTATGGATGAGCTTCAGTTGTGATGTGGCGACAGAACAAGTCTCTTCCTCAGGGTGAAGCGAACTTCAGGCATCTGCTTTGCTCTACCAGGTTGGCTGGAGCCTTCTTTCTGGCTTACTTCATTGTTCACACGGAGGAGGATGGTGGTGACGTCTTCACCCCTGAAACATACAGTGCACAAAAACACATTACTATCCCAGTATTACGATCATTATGACTCAATAAAGTGTTCAGTATACACTGTATTTGGATATTATTGATTTGTGGATATATCAAGCAACAAGACAGACAACATTAAAGGTGGGGTTTCTTCAGAATGCTGGAGACTGTACGTGTGCACTGAAAAAGAAAATACAGAGCTATCCACTAACCCTTTGTTTACATACCAGCTTAGGCTGTGTATTAACACCTGAATTATTTTCAGCACACACCCGGTTGCGGATGGTGAGAGATATTCACTGATTTTGACAAAAAAGTGATTGAATAATCATTCTCCACAATCACTGATTCCACCTTTATTATTGAATTTTGAAGTACCTGGGACAGCCCTCCTTCAGCTGCTGACACAGGGATTGGACGAACCAGGACCCATTTACTTTGTGCCTCAGTGCTGCGTGGTCTTCAACGGTGGCCAAAGCAATAAGCACGTCCACTTCCTCAGGGAGGAATAGTGAATGGGAATCGTCAGCTTGCAGATCTTCCACCAACACTCCACGCTGTATGTGCCCTCCCTGGCAGGCCTGGATCAGGAACAGCTTGGGCTTGCCGTTGAGGGGCGACTGGTCGGTTGCATTGAAAATTCTAGTGATTTGCTTGATGGCGAGGGTCTTCCTGTCGACCCCCCTGACCACTCCCTTCTGTCCGTGGCTCAGGACACAGCAGACGAAGGCATCGCCGTGCGCCGGAGCCTCCTGGAGATCAGTGAAGCCGCCGGCCGACCACTCCGTCACGCTGAACTCATGCAGCTGAGAACCAGAGAGGTCGCTGAGAGAAGCAAAGCATTTCAGCGCCCGCTCCATCTGGTCCTTGGTTTGGTCCCTACACATCAGCACTCTGAATCCCAGCCAGCTGAACACCTCTGCCAAACTCTCTTCAGGGACAACAACAAAAACTTAGTTAAGCTTCAACCACAGACAAACAGCACAACAGTGTACAACCTGGGGATGGGAGTAGGGTAACATACGAGCATCCTTGTTGGTTCCACTTCTCACGTTGCCGTCCGTGAAATTCTCGTTGTTTATGATCACACAGAGGCCCGCAGGCTGGCTGTTCATCACATACCGCTCGTCCTAAAAACACATACAAACAGTGAATGATCTAACTGCAGTGGATAATTTTTTGACATTTCAATATTTCATTAAAGAGGTAGCTTAACTTTCCTTGTATTGTTTACAGTTTAAGGTGGTGTAAGCAATTCTGGAGAATGCGTGTTGTCAAAATCACTTTTTCAAAATCAGTGAATATCTCCTCACGTTGTTAATACATCTTAGACTCTGTAAACAGGTATGTTGCTAGCTACGATGGGCAGCTTTGTTTGCATACCCTTTGTTCATATACCCATTTACTTCTAGGCTGTGTCTTAACACCAGATTTTTCTTTCAAGCACACACATAGTATGGACAGGTAGCAGGTCATGACGAGATATTCACTGATTTTGCCAAAAGGCATTCTCCAGAATCGCTGACTCGCTATTACAGTATTACAAAGCTAATATTCCATATGTTAAAACAGGCTAATACGCATTTGCTTTTCCGCAGGCTTTGAGATATGGAATAAGGGCTTAAGAGTCCTTTTTGTGAGCCTATAACAAAGCCTAACTAAAGACACTGACTCAAGCCTGGTCTCATATGAGAGTCCTCACCTCCTTTCGCCTCTTGCTGTCTGGTGGCAGAACATCTGTGGAAATAAGAGTGAAATAGAATCAAGCCTCCAAATAGAAAACACTGACAGTCTTATGATGAAGCCATAGCAAGTCAACACCACATGTGAAACACGCTGGCTTATTACACATGTCTTTTCATGTAATTTCTTTACCAACGTCGTATGTAACGTACCTGGACAGGTATCTTGGATAGGCTTGGGTAAAAGGCTTGTGTCGGTCAGCTGTATGTTCTTCAGCTCACAGTAGGTCTCCTTGATGTCCTTGTCAGTCTGCAGGAGGTTGATGAAGGCCTGGCAGCTGTCCTCTCCTTTATCCAAGATCTTATCTACTAGCTCCACCACGTGTTCCTCTGCATCTGCTTTGTTGATGCTTTTGAGGTTGTTGTACTCGCGTCCAGTTATCAGGTCCTTCTCATGCACCTTGTTGAGGATAAGCCTCTGGTCTGCACACAGAGTCCTCAGGAGGGCTGTCTTATTGCATCTCACTGTGTCTTTGGCCGACATGTTGAGTCTGACACAGAGAAACAGAGGAACAAAGTGCACCAGTTGTTAAAGTTAAACTCTGAAAGCCTTTTCTAACATTCTGTATTGACAGTTAGCACCCAGAATCATCGTCTGGCCCACAGCAACAATAGCCTACACTCAACATTTTGAAATGAAAGCAACACATTTATTTAAAAATGTCAAATATGCGTTTGTTTCCTTGTTTTCCCCCATAGTCCCGTAAGTGAACTAGCCTACTTACTCTGTAGTAGGCCTATAGGCTAGCCTACTTATAAACTTAACACAGCTGTGATGATTAGCCTACATAAAGCTTTGGTTACTTACTCTCAGGAAGTATTCACTTCGAAGAAGGCTACTTTCGGTTGACTGTAGCCCAGCCATAGCCTACCTTTGGGAGTTCCCGGTTCAGCAGTCTGCTTTCGTTTCCAGAACTCAAAAAAGTCAAAGCTACATTTGAAGGCGCTGGTCCAAACCCGAGGAAAACTGACGGTTAGGCTACATGACACTAAGTCTGAAATAAATAAATAGCCTACATAACTCCAGGCTCCACTCTGCATTCAAATAGCCATGTTCTTATCATCCCGCGTGCAGGCAGTCCATTGTTGAGTTGTTCAGTCTAGAGCAGGACGAAGCGAGAGAGCGAGGGACAGTGGAAATCAGTCAGTTGTCGGAGCATGCCCGCCACCTAGTGGCAGAACAGCAGTGTTGTCGGCTTTAGTAGTAGCCTAGGGGCAGTTGCGTACCCGTAGAGGGCTTTTCTGAATATTTGAAGCCTTTCAATCATTGCTTTTACTCCTTTTGATACATTTACGCTACATTCCACACAATATTTGTAAACTATTATCTTGAGCTGAGCATAGTAGCCTAATAGGCTAGCCTACGTGTTTATTTAATTTTCTATCAAAATGTATCCCTATGAAGTAAAGACATCCAGTTTTGCACAGCTTCTATACAAAAAATAAAACTAACATGCATATAGCCTATAATATACACAGTAGGCCTATAGCCTAGTATTCAGGACATCAATATAGCCTACAAACCAAGATTATCTCTGAAACAATTGATCAATAAAGTCAGCAACAGTTTTAAAAATCAATTAAGTCAGATCCAAACAATAAATATTCCCCATTTTATTTTTATTAGTGTTGTAGGCCTACAGCTGCTGTAGAACTGTAGAACTTTACACATAGGCCTAGGTAAAAAGGGACCGTTTTCACTCTGACTGCAGCATCACAGAGCCTAAGAAATCATCTAGTTCTCATTCTCACTCTTTATGGTAGGAGAAGATATGTTGCCGGACGACAGCACATCCTTCCTAGCCATTTTGCGGGTTTGATCCGACCTCAGTGCCCGTCCAAATGTTCCCCTTTAGCAGTAGAGTGAGGAGCTGCAGTCCTCCGTGAGATGAAACCAACACTCCACACCAGCCATCAGTATCATGAGTAGGCCTATCCACCAAAGCAGCCATGTTCCTCAGCATCTTCTTCATGACAGCTTATTGATGGACCCTTCTTGAAGGCACTCCTGTGCACAACAGCAGAACAGGATGCATGTTATATAGTGAATATTGAAATCTATGTGTGAAGTGGTGACTAGAACCTACTGTCTGTAATCCAAGTGTTCATGTGAATAATGCAGCTAGACGGTTGAGGACCTTCTACTCGTGATGAGTTGCATCAGACAACATTCAGCCAGATTTAAAAAAAAAGAATACAAACACAGACAGTTATAAAGTTGCACCAACCAGATAAAATGTTAGTTATTTTTAAGTTAGTCTCTGGAAAGACTAGCCCATATTCTTGTAAAAACATGGTTTCAGCAGCTGCCAGAAATCGGTTAGATGCCATTTAGTGGACTTGTTTCCTCTGATTCTCGGTATCAGTCTGTAAAAGTAAGTCATGTAGGCCTAGGCCTACTGTTTTCTTAAGAAAGGATCTCAGGTTTCGAAGGTAGGCTACAATCATAAAAACCAGTGGAGGATTTTAACGTTTAACAATCTTGAACAGACCAATCAGAACACAAGACATAGCCTACATGATATTGGGAAATGCTCATGTAGTTTCATGCACGGCTCCCTGGTAGTCTAGTGGTTAGGATTCGGCGCTCTCACCGCCGCGGCCGGGGTTCGATTCCCCGTCAGGGAATTACTTTTTTTGTGTATGAAGTAGGTCCTACTAGAACTTTATCCCTAATCTAGTGGCGTTCTATGAAAAATTTCAGGTTTAACAAAACTTGTTAACCAAATGAAAACGCTTTTTTGTGCAGTTTCTGCAGTTTAAAACAACATTAAGTTGCACATTGTCCAGGGCCGGCGGTAGCCAGGGGCCAGGGTGGGCCGTGCCCCCCCAAATGTGGGCTGTGTCCACCCAATCAAATTTTTTATTTTTTTTGTTTTTTAGGAGGGAAGTCCAGACCCACTATTTATTTATTTATTTATTTATTTATTTATTTATTTATTTATTTATTTATTTATTTATTTATTTATTATTCTTTCGGACAATTCCACACAATGCACAATTTTCTCTTGCAAATATTCATACATCATACTTTGTGTTGTCCGAAGGGAGACGGAAGAAGCCAAAGGCTTATCAGGTCCCGCCCCCATTTTCATCAAATTCCGATTCAGATACACAGTTACTGTTACAGAAAATAAAAATAAAACAAACAAAAAACTTTTTTTTTAATATATATATATAGCTATATATATATATATATATATATATGTATATATATATATTTTTTTTTAAGAATCTGCAGTCCAATACACAGTCAATTTCGGATGGACCTGTTCATTCGCTGTCCAAGAAAATGTCAAATAAAATTCAGACAATTAATTAATACGAAAGAATATACCATTACCATGAATTGCTTCTAATTGTATTATTGGGTGGGCATGACAACCTGCCTCCAAGTTACCCACCCGCTTATAGTGGTCACTGGTCAGCAGAGCCGGCCCAAGGCATAGGTGAAATGAGCAGTTGCTTAGGGTCCCGACTGCCAGGGGGCCCCCCCAATTTTTTTTTTATTTCGTTTTTTTTTTAGTTTGTGTGTTTGATATCAACATCATATTATGTAAATGTAAATTATCATACAATAAAAGCAATACAATGTTTTGGTAGATAGTTAATAGATTAATAATTGAATCAGTTCATCTGGGAGGTAATCCGAGGTTAACTGATCACGTCAAATTCAAGTCCATGGCATGCACAGTGTGTATTGAGTTTATTTAAAAATATTTGAAAATGGCCTCAGTTGCGAATGCACTGTGTATACAAGGGGCCAGTAAAACTCTGATCCTTTTTCAGTGTTTTACTGGGGGCCAGTAGGAAAAAAAAGTTATGTTGAACCCTGGACTATATATCTATATAGTGTGTATAGTATATAGCTCTGGACTACCACCATCCAGGTTGCCCAGTCCCAAAGCTTTCTCTTCAATCAGCTCAGGCTGCCTACAGTTATTATTGCGATAAAAAAAAGATACATTGTTGGTGAGGATCAGTGGACTGTAGTGGACTGTATAGGTTGGGTTAAGGGGATTGTGTTGTATAGGTGGCGTCGGTTAGAACCCCATAAGACACATGAAGCAGTGGTCCAGTTTAGTGACTTTAATTATCTTCTGTTGGCATTACATTGGCATTGTGCGTGTGCAAGGGGGTGTGTAGTCTAAAAGAAAGATACAAAAGGAAATACTAATTAGCAATAATGCTACAGTATTAACTTAAGCAAGAACACACCACTATATACACAATAGAAAGCTACAGTGTACAGGTTAAGCTACACAGTCACTGCATTAATAACATAAATGAACAGGCTGCTATAAAGTGGCTAATATCTCTAATACGGTCAAATGCACTAACTGCCCACATAATATCAGCACTAGCTTAAAGACGAGTGAAACTGAACTGACGCACGGCACAAATGAATAACTAATAAACAGACAATGAATAACTGTCAGCTGTTAACATGCAAGCACACAGCTTTAACAATAAACAATAATGACCTAAATAAACTAACATCAGTGTTCTCTCTACACTACTTACTTTTTCTCAGTGACGCACACGGGCCGCCACACATATAACACAGCCAAACTTTGGCGAGACACACATGAACTGACAAACGGCTCGGAACTTCACATAAACGGAGCGCGAGTCCAAACGGTTGCTTAGCAACGGGGGGACGCTGCATGCAGACAGGCTGCGCTGCACGTGATCAGCAGAGCCTTTTGTACAGCCGCCCCTAAATTGCTACTGCAATTTACACATGAAAAAGGCTCATCAGTCCTTAGTTTGTGGACGATCTGCATCCTCATCTGAATCCGGGATGGCAGGAAGGCGGATGAGTCGGGCCACTGGGCGGGTGTAGCTTCGATCCTTCACACGAACGTCGGCCGACCTCACGTGACCATCTGCGCTTCGATGAACTCTGGTGACCCTCCCGATGGGCCAACTTGCTCTGGGGAACTGGGGATCCACTAGCATGACGACCGCATCCACAGCAAGGTCATCTGGAGTGGAATGCCATTTCTGACGAGGTTGCAGGGTAAGCAAGTATTTCCGGACAAAGCTTGCCCAGAAATGGTCTGCCATAATCTGATAATGTCCCCATCTCTTCATGGTCAGTCCCTTGTCCATAGGATACACCACCTGTGGCAGTGCACCATCAGGCCGCCCCATCAAGAGGACGTTCGGGGTCACTGGGTCTTCATCAGCTATGCTGGATGAGGTGTAGCCCAGGGGCTTGGAGTTTAGAATGGCTTCAACCTCCAGCAGGACGGTTAGGAGTACTTCTTGAGACACTGACTGAGCTCCGATCACCGTGTACAAAGCTGCCTTAGCTGATCTTATTTCCCGTTCCCAGGCTCCGCCGAAATGTGGTGCTGCAGGAGGGTTGAAGTGGAAAGTGATCTTCTGCTTTGACAGGCGCTCCTGGAGCTCTGGGTTCATGCTGGCGAAAGCTTCTCTCAGCTTCCTCTCACCGGCTTTGAAATTGGTCCCCTGGTCTGAATAAACCTTTGCTGGGGTTCCTCTGCGAGCTATAAATCTTCTGAGGGACATCAGGTAGGAGTCGACATCTATGCTGTGCAAGAGGTCGAAGTGCACCGCACGGGTGGTAAGGCATTTAAAGATGATGCCCCATCTCTTCTCTGTCCACCGGCCCAGCTTGACTTGGAATGGCCCGAAACAGTCCACGCCGGTGGAATAGAACGGCGGTTTGAAGAGACATAGACGCGCCGCCGGTAGGTCAGACATCTTAGGCACAGAGGGACAACCCTTCCATCGGCGACACTCTTTGCAGAGGTGCTGCATGCGTCGGATAGCCTCTCTTCCACGTAGAAGCCAAAAGGTACGCCGTATCTCTGCATACACGCGCTCAGGCCCTGGATGACATAGGCGGACATCGTAGTCCTGTATCAGGAGCTTAGTGGATGGATGAGCAGGGTCCAAGACGATCGGGTGTATGGTGCTGGTCTCCAGTGCTTCTGCTCGTCGTAGCCTGCCTCCAACCCGTATGATCCCTCCATCAGGATCCAACTCTGGGGAAAGGGTAAGCAGACGGCTACTGTTCTGCACAGGTTTGCCGGCCTTCAGACGGTTTAACTCCTCTGAGAAGCTGTCCTGTTGCGCTCGCTTGAAAATCAGCATCTCTGCTTGCTGATGGTCGGACGCAGTATCACCCTGCGCAAGCCAGTGTTCAAGGCTGACCAATCTGGCATCTTCGGGTAAGTGACTGATGACACTTGGAGTGTTGCTTGCCCACTGCTGGAGGTCGAAGCCACCAGAGGCTAGGAGCCGGCGGAGTTTGTCGACAAGCTCCTTGGCTTCGTCCTTGGTTGGCACACTCTGCAGACAGTTGTCGACATAGAAACGCTGTTCTACAGACTGCCTAACATCGTCATCAGCAGAGCTGTGCTCCTTGACATGCTGCTGGAGAGCAAAGGTGGCACAACATGGGGAACAGGTTGTACCGAATGGAAGGACCTGCCACTCATAGACATCCAGGGGGTCTACTCGCCTCATGTCTCTCCACACAAATCTGAGGAGGGGCCTGTCCGCGGGTAGGAGCCTGACCTGGTGGAACATACCCTTTATATCTCCACTGATGGCCACTGCATGCTGTCTGAAACGCAGCAGGACCCCGAGAAGAGAGGCGCCCAAGGTAGGTCCAGGCAGCAGGGCATCATTCAGGTTCAGGCCACGAAACTGGTAAGAGCAGTTGAACACGACGCGGTTCTTCTCATTGTGGCTAACCAGATGATGAGGAATAAACCACGACTCACCCTCTGCTGCGATGTCCGGACTGATCCTCTTAACTGATCGAACTCTAACCAGCTTGCGGATCTCTTCGCAGTATGCTTCTGCACGCTCCGGGTCACTTGCCAGCCTCTTCTCCGTGCTTCTCAGACTTGGCATGACCACCTCCTTAGTTGCGTGGAAGAGTGGCATATCACGTCTCTGCAGGAACGGTGTTTCGTATCGTAGGACACCCTCTACCTCTACACGTGTAGTCTTTGCCTCCAACAGCTCCACAGCTTCCTGATCTTCCCTTGACCGGACAACCATCTTCTCACTTCGAAACGGCAGGACATCCATCTGCCAGAGTTTCTCCACATCCCTCATAAGCTCAATGGTCTGTGGGGATGTTGTCGTGAACAGGCACTGCTGCTGAGAAAGACTCTGCTGGACTAACCTGGTGGGGCCATGGAGGGTCCAGCCAAGCTGAGTACGGATCACAGCTGGACCACCTGGTGGGCCCAGCCTGACAGGCTCGATAGGGGTGAGTAGTTGATGGTGGTCAGAGCCTATGAGCACCAGAGGCTTAACTCTTGTGAACTGCTTGAGGGGAAGACCGACAAGATGTCTGTACTTCCTCTGGAGAAACGTGATGGGGTAGGAGTGTTCGGCCAGGCTAAGGCGCTGCGATGTGAAGGCCCCTGAGATCTTAAAACTCCTCTTGGACTGCGCAGCTGAGGATATGCGGAATGACACGCATGCACCTCTAAGCGTCTGAACATCTTGCCTTATGGTGCGCAGACCCAGGTCCTCCGGTGTGCCTTCTAGCCCTAGCTGTTTGGCCGCTTCTGGGAGGAGCATTGTACGCTCTGAGCCGTCATCTAGTACAGCATATGTTTCCAGTTTACGGTCGTGGTGACTGAGCAGTACTTTGATGACCTTCAGCAGCACTCGAGGGGAGTCTGATGGGCGGTCCAGATAGAGAACCTCAGTGGCTGTACTGATTAAGCAGCTACCCTCCTTTGGTGACACAGGTTTGTCTCTCCTATTCACCTCATGGAGGACCTTCAGGTGCTTCCCTTGGCAGAACTCACAAAGCTTCTTGAGGTCACACTGGGCTGCTTGGTGGGCCCTTGCCCAGCGCCAGCATCGCTGGTTCGCTTTGATCCACTCGGTGACCTGTTCCTTCGTAAGTCTTTGGATGGCTTGGCACCTATTGAGGAAGTGCTCTGAGTTCTCACAATAGGGTCAATAGGGCTTCACTTTGCTCCTTTGCTGCAACAGCGCTGAAGATTGACTGCTTGGAGTCGTTGCTGTAGAATCTTCTACACCATGTAGAACGGAGGCTGAAGGTCTGCTCTGCCGGTTGTCAAACTTAGAGCTGTGCTCTACTTGTGCTTTGCCTACTGTCGGTACTTCATAGCCTTGGCACCAGGACTCGTTTCTCAGCCACTCTGCCAGGTCAATCAGGGTGTGGGTTGAGCCTTGTCGCTGAAGCATCAGGCAGCGGAAATCAGCTCTTTGCTCAGGTGGGAGCTTGGAAAGGAGACGGGCTACGTGGGAGCCACACCGGAGTTCCACATCTCCATCAGGCCCGAGAGTCTGGAGCATGCCGACCAGGGATTGTACTTGCAGTGCGAACCTCTCGAAGGCTGCCACATCTCCATGTCGGACCTCTGGTGACTCCATAACCGTAGCTATTCTCTGCAGAGCCACATGATGGGGCTGGCCAAACTTCTCATTTAAGGCTACCATCGTGTCAGAGTAAGGGGTGGTGGAGTTGAGGTAGGAATCGGCTACCAGACAGGCCTCTTCGAGTTTCAAATGATCAGTAAGGACTTGATATTTAAAGAGCTCGGTGCTGTCTTCAGGCAGGAGATTATCTAGGGCTATTCTCAGCCGGGCAAACTCCATTGGGTCCCTGTGGCTGAAGAGAGGGATCTTTGGCTTGGGCCCCTTGTACACTCTCTCTCCAGAGGTAGAGGAGGAGAATGTTGGCTTGGGGGCTAGGTGAATACCTGACACGTAATCCAGAATCATACTGAGCCCCATGGTCTGTTGGACTGAAGACTGGAGGGTATGGAGGCACGCGAACTGCTGAGAAGGGCTGAAGAGGTGGCGGCGGGCTAAGATGAGTAGGTCTTGGTAAGTAGCCTGCTTCTGGAGTAGAGGACTGGAGGCACCTGGTCGTCGGACTAGGAGTAGCACTCTGCTTCAGTAGCTGTAGCTCGCTCATCATCCTATCTATGGCAGAGACCATTTCTCCTTTCTCATGGTGGTCTGACGGCTCTGCGTCTTCGCTAGCTGGTGGCCATGGAGGAGGGGGTGGCCAGTCTCCATAATCACCCTCGCTATCCATAACGGGTGGAGTAGGAGGAGCTGGAGGGGGATGCTGATGCTCTGGTTGGCCATTACTTCGGCCTTTAACTGTGTCTGCTAGTGACTTGATGTCTTGGTGAAGGTCACTAAGCTGTGCCATGTTAAGTAACATATGCTCGTGAGACTGGCGCAGCTTCCTGTTCTCCATACGAATCTCCTGCAGCTCAGCGTTACATGCAGCGGTGAAGTCCCCTCTCCTCTTGGACTCTGGGGAGTGTGTGAATGTCCTGCTTACCTCTCCACGCTGTCTGGCAAATTCCTCTGAGTAGTTAGGGAAGCACTCGTCCTCTTGTCTGTCGAGGGCTGGGTCCCACTAGACTTGGCGCAGATGATATAAAGCGTGTGGGTGTGTGGTGGGTGTCATCTTGGCCGCTCCCTCCACGGTAGGTCTCCACTCACGTTCCTTCTCATGCATGTGCATTGTAGCTGCCTTAGGAGAATCATGTGGCCTGTAGCTTACTGCATCAACCTCATAGTCATCAAGGTAACGCGGTGGACGCGTCTGGCGCCTTGGACGAACTGCTGGAGCTGCTTCACTGCTTCGATGCATCTTTATCCTAAATCAACACCGAATCCGGCTCGAAGGACCAAAATGTTGGTGGGGACCAGTGGACTGTATAGGTTGGGTTAAGGGGATTGTGTTGTATAGGTGGCGTCGGTTAGAACCCCATAAAGGCCAGGACACACCGGCCCGATAATCGCCGTCGTAGAGTCGGGAGGGGTCGGGGACACGAATCTGTTTGGTGTGTGCCGTGAAATCGGTCGTAGTAGATGTCGTCGGGCTTCTTTTGAGCCGATTGAACATGTTCAATCGGCGGCGGACAGTCTTTCAGTTGGAGCAATTTGATTTGTGGAGGGCTAGCGAATCAGTGAAGCCCAGAAGTGAGGCAGGTAGCACAAACAGCTAACAACAGTTAGCCATCGTTTTAATGTGTTTGTTTGTTTCGTTCAGCGAGTACTCACATGCATCAACCCTTGTTGACTGCTCGACACCATGCTCGACACTCTCTGCTAAAAATGGTGCTCTTTATGGTCCATAAATATAAATACGTATTTATATCTATGTGTATGGTCTAGAGAGCCGTCCCATCATTTCCGGCTTCCGTTTTTTTTCGGGCCACAATACAGATTAGTGCCGTCTGCTGTTATGGAGACATTACGTCCCGCGCAAGCGCAGAGCGTACGGAAAGTCAGCAGTCGGTTTGGTGTGTTCTTTGCACTTTTTCGGCCGCGACGGGAAGACTGGAGCTCCCTGGATCGGCAGTCGCGATTTTTGGGTAGTCGGATTGGTGTGTCCTGGCCTTACGACACATGAAGCAGTGGTCCAGTTTAGTGACTTTAATTATCTTCTGTTGGCATTACATTGGCATTGTGCGTGTGCAAGGGGGTGTGTGGTCTAAAAGAAAGATACAAAAGGAAATACTAATTAGCAATAATGTCACAGTATTAACTTAAGCAAGAACACACCAAAGCTACAGTGTACAGGTTAAGCTACACAGTCACTGCATTAATAACATAAATGAACAGGCTGCTATAAAGTGGCTAATATCTCTAATACGGTCAAATGCACTAACTGCCCACATAATATCAGCACTAGCTTAAAGACGAGTGAAACTCAACTGACGCACGGCACACTATTACACAGACAATGAATAACTGTCAGCTGTTAACATGCAAGCACACAACTTTAACAATAAACAATAATGACCTAAATAAACTAACATCAGTGTCCTCTCTACACTACTTACTTTTTCTCAGTGACGCACACGGGCCGCCACACATATAACACAGCCGAACTTTGGCGAGATACACATGAACTGACAAACGGCTCAAAACTTCACATAAACGGAGTACGAGTCCAAACGGTTGCTTAGCAACGGGGACGCTGCATGCAGACAGGCTGCGCTGCATGTGATCAGCAGAGCCTTTTGTACATACATTATGTTGTATATAATGTATATTATATGTTATTCATAAACATTTGGGAAAAAAAACGTGCTAGAATCAAATCTCCCACATAGCAACACTCAATTATTTGCATATTGTGTTCTACATAATTCACAGTAAATGTGCCAAAAAGCAGACGCAGAGATCTTACATGGGCAAAACAATTCTGCTTGCGCGCTCTACGCGCGCTCACATCTTCGGTATCTCTGCCCAGTGTGCCCACCTAAAATTTCTACAGGCCCACCCTAATCTAACTGTCTAGAACCGGGCCTGGTGAACGAGCGGGCCTTTTATAGCTGCTGTGAGCAGTATTGCATTCAATTTTTTATGTTTCTATCTCCTGATTGATCCAAATTAAAACTACATGCTGACCTAGCCCTCTGCTCTTTGCAAAGAGAAGGGCAAAAAGCTTACAGCACCTGGTATTCCCCGAATAGGCCTTTCACACCGCCGCAAAATCGGAGCTAGTTCCGGGCTAGTTCGGAGCTAGAACCAGTGTTTTGGTTTCGCAACGCCAGAGAGCAGGCTCCGGGCTGTAAAAACCGGTTCAACTCAAACCCCAGGATTGAGCAGGATTTGAGATAAGAACTGCTTGCGCCAGCGGCTGGGGGAGGGATTATCCTGACCAACCAGAGCAACTCAAACCTCATGCCCGCCATATTTAAAAACACCGCTACTACGAGACGTAAACATAACATAATTACCGAACGTAGCGATCAAATTGACCGGCGAAAATACGCTGTATGGGTCCTGTTTGCAAAGTAGGGTGACCAGATCCCAATTCACCAGATGTGGGACAAAGACTACGTTTGTGCGGGACAATGTGCAGTTTTTTTTAGCAAAATAAACTTGTGTCACCATCGGTAATGCCAGAGACACGGCTTTCTATATTGAAAAACACTATCTTTAGATCAGCGCGCAGCAGTAGAGCTGTTAAGCGGAAGTGGCGGAATTACGGGGCATGGGGCCTATCGGCTGAAAAAAAATTAATGGGAGTCTATGGAAAGTAATCTACTATTTTCTGGTCCCAGTCATTAAATGCCTTGGATTACATATATGTTTTGTATGGGCCTAAATGATCATTTTTCATGTGAAGAGTTTGACGGTATGTTGTATGATTATTCGTCTAACGGCTTTTGAAAAAATGTTACGAGAACAACTACAAGTCTTGTCGCCTCTGTGATGTCACCTCAACACATTCCCTCCACTTCTCGACTGACAGTGCTAATGCTAATGGCTGGCGTGGACAACACCAACAATCCCCACTCGAGAAATTGAAACTCTCCACATGTCCACTTGTGTAGTGGTTTTCGCCACGCTGAAGACTTTTGTCTTGTCATTGAAAGAAGGCGGTAAAGTGCATTAAAGACACAGCCATATTTCTGAGCTAAGCGGGTGCGCGTAGTGGTGATGTATATCATAAGTGTCAAGAGCAGCGAAGAGCTGTAGTCCACAAAAGCGCTCTGCACAAAACCTGACCGTATCCAGCTTCTACTTGCTAAATTGTTCCATTCTTTGCACGAAAAAATACCATCTAAATCCATACAAAACATATGTGTAATCGAAGGCATTTCATGACTTGGACCAGAAGATAATACATTTCTTTCCATTGACTACCGTTGTAATTTTTCGAGCCGATAGGCCCCATGCCAATGGTTGTATAATGATGTACAGAGATCGGCGCTCAACAGACCAATCATTGAGCGAGGATAGGAAAACGTCATCTAATTTATTCATATATGCACGATCTCGGCACTGGCGGCGGCCATTGTGGACGTTGATTTCTCACAGGTAAAGTTTCATATTCTTCATAACGCCGTTTTGTCTGTGAGCAACCATATTACTTGTGGATGGTCTCGTTTTAACCATGACAATCTAAGCTTTCTAACGGTGTATGGCATGACTATATTCAATAAGCTGATTAAGGTGTGTTGTGCTTTCCGGTGACAATCAACATTTTCTTGATGTGGATGATGTGGATATGTGTTAACATGGGTAAATGTGACTGTTAAGACAACAACAACATAGATAACAATATGGCGAGCGTGATGTCCTAGGCTAATACACCAACAGCACATTTCTGTATAATAAAGGGCTACATATTGTCAATCTAAATGATCTGCTTTTAGTTTTACTCATGTATTCATGTTTTACTGTACCAGATGAAACATGGAGAAGCCTACACATCAGTGCAGCGTGTGCCACAAGACTTTCACTAAAAAGTCCAACCTGATGAGGCATCTGAAGATGTCCGAGACGACCCCATCCTCGGTGGTCTCGTCAAGGTGACTCCTCACCTGAAAGTGCTGTCTGACGCACCATTCCCGTAGGCTCCTGCGCTGCCAACATCCCTCCCTCTGCCAGACCGGCCTCAGGTCCAATACCAGCACATCCATCACGAGGCTGAAAAGAGACGTGGTGAGAAGCGGAGGTAAGTTGTCATAAGCACTTTGTTTCCCCTGTTGGCTGTGGAAAGCAAATAGCACACACGTCATATCAATACCGATCACATGTGTATTTTATATTTCCAGATTATTTGTTGATGAGCTCTGGCTCTGTGACTCCTGCAAACCGGCCCGTTCAGCTCACGGTGTTGTCGTCCTCCACCCGGCCCAAGCCTGCTGCACTCACCCACCTCCAGCCGAGGCCTCCTGCTGCGTTCACCTATGGCCCACCCCCTGTTTTTCGTGGGCCATCCTGCAGCCAGAGCTTTGTCCCTCCTGCACCAACAGTGAAGGCATTCATGCCCAACAAGTCCTCACGGGCATATGGGGCTACGACAATTTTGAACACTTTAAGAGTGTCGTGGATGCGGAGTTGGAAAGGAGGAGTGTGTGTGTGTGTGTGTGTGTGTGTGTGTGTGTGTGTTTTACCTCTGTGATGCCACTGTTCCTGTGCCATCTGTAGGAGAGAGAAAGAGGCTTGTTTGTGTTCGTTTGTCTCTTTCTTTGTGTGTTTTAAAGTGCTTCAGCAAGCACTATCTAGTTAAAAAAAATGCACTTTGCAGTTTTACTTAAAGTTCTTATGTTTGTTTTTTATTTATTATTATTTATATTGATGTTAAAATGCACTTTGTAGTATCTGTTCTGGTCTATGTTCAATATCAAGGCCAATCTTTTTAACCTTAATCAGTTCCAATCTAACACAATCAGTTTACATACCCTTTAGTGGTTGTTCATGTTCAGATAATCTGTGTTTTTGTCATGTGTGTTGTTTGTTTTTCTTTGTCAGCTTCATGTCTTTGTGATGTTTGTCTGTATTTGTCTGCTTTATGTTTAACAAAAGTTTGCTATAGAAAACAAAAAAAAAAACACAACAGAGAGGAACGGCTTGAGCCTTTATTTGTTGATTGGTCACCTGAGTCTTTGGATAATCATGTTCATTATTGCACTTTAGCCTGTACAAGCCAATTGTTAATTTGTATCTTAAGTACAAGTGTGTGTTGAGTGTTTTTGATTATTATTGATGTTATTTATGTGCCTGTGATGTGTGTATGTCTGTCAGCTCCATGTTTAACTAAATGTTTGCAAATGGTAGTAAATGTTTGTCTCTCGTGTTCTCACCTGTAGATCTGTACCTTGTCGTTGTGGGCGAGCTTTTAACTAAACAGATCTTGTTTACTTGTGTTTTTATATGGATTGCCTTTTCAATGAAACACATTCTGGGTGAAAAATAAAAGTTGTAAAAATATTTTGGAGTCTCTGTGTGCTTGGGTTTCACAAGGGGTGGGATAGTGGAAAGAAACAAAACACACCAAAGCAATTAGAAGTCCTTGTGTGAAAACAATGAGTTCTGTGAATGACTCTGATGTCTTCCAGACAAAGTGAGAGTGCACTGAATACTTTCATATTCTTTTTCGTAATTCAGCCCAAAAATTTAACAATTATACACTTTTCCACTTGATTATATGAATCTCATCAGCTACGCCAACTCAAACAAAACATTCAGCAGACTAGTGGATTTTGATAAACGAGGCCTTGCACATGACATTTCTGGTAATAAAACCTCCCACCAGTGGCCACCAGATGGAGCCCTCCGTTTAGGATCGTGATCCTCTGATCCGATCCCAGGGGTTGTAGGATAGGGCCTTTGGGGTGTCATGAGCCATTCCCAGGCGGTCTCCCATCCAAGTACTAACCAGCCCCGACCCTGCTTAGCTTCCGAGATCGGACGAGATCGGGCGTGTTCAGGGTGGTATGGCCGTAAGCAAAGGCAGAGTGAACAAGTGGGCGTTTTATAGCTGGCTGCTGTGAGCAGTATTGCCTTTGATGTTTGATGTTTCTATCTCCTTATTGATCAAAATGAAAGCTTTTTTCAACTTCAAAAAAGCTTACAGCACCTGGTATTCCCAGGCGGTCTCCCATCCAAGTACTAACCAGGCCCGACCCTGCTTAGCTTCCGAGATCGGACGAGATCGGGCGTGTTCAGGGTGGTATGGCCGTAAGCAAAGGCAGAGTGAACAAGTGGGCCTTTTATAGCTGGCTGCTGTGAGCAGTATTGCCTTTGATGTTTGATGTTTCTACCTCCTAATTGATCAAAATGAAAGCTTTTTTCAACTTCAAAAAAGCTTACAGCACCTGGTATTCCCAGGCGGTCTCCCATCCAAGTACTAACCAGGCCCGACCCTGCTTAGCTTCCGCAAAAGCTGGGGAACATTCGTCCGTATGAAGGTGGGGGAGAAGGGGGAAAAGAAGGAAAGAGAAAAAAAGGAAAAAGGAGAAAAAAGAAGAGGAAAAAAAGGAAAAGGGAGGGAAAGAAAGAGGGCGTCCACCCTCAACTACAGGGTTGGTGGTTCAATCCCCGTCCCCCCAACACATGTCCAAGTGTTCCAGGGCAAGACTTTGATGCCTAAATTACTCCCGATAGTTAGTTTGCACCACAGATTGTTTACAAAAGATTTGCACCCTGCATGATAGCTGCTGCTATCGGTCTATGAATGTGTGTCACTCTGGATAAAAGCGTCTGCTGAATGACATGTAATAATAATAAACTATTAAATGAGATTTATAATTACCAAAAAATGTACTACTTTGTGTGTTTGTTGTTAATGTAGACATTTGACTGTTACATTAAATAATAGGCTAGTTATTACATAACTGCTAGGGTGGTCAACCCTTAACTGCAGGGTCAAAAAAGGATGAAAAGCTATCTGAAAATGATCAGAGATCAAAGAGTGTCTCTGATCTTGGAAGTTCAAGATGTTGCCTCCTTGTCAACACCTCTTGATTTACGACAGATACATTACCTGGGAAAGCTCACATCTAAAGAGTGTAAAACCTTTGATTAAACCTTTGTTTTTTTTCTTTGAACACTGATCACAACCAAAATACCTTTCTTTTTTATTGTGACTGTAATGTCTCCAATCATTTTCTTTACTCATTTACAATAACTAAAATTAGTATTGAAAACACTGGTAACAATTTGCTATACTGTTCCATTCCTGTCTTGTCATTTAATACCTCAATTAGCAAAAAGCCCCTGTCCCTGGACCTCTCACCAACAAGCCATCCATGACACTGACTTTCTCCCCAAAAAAACCTAGCTCTTCAGATTGGCT
>OX442359.1:24115418-24117918 GCA_949357725.1 Hyperoplus immaculatus
CCCAGGCGGTCTCCCATCCAAGTACTAACCAGGCCCGACCCTGCTTAGCTTCCGAGATCGGACGAGATCGGGCGTGTTCAGGGTGGTATGGCCGTAAGCAAAGGCAGAGTGAACAAGTGGGCCTTTTATAGCTGGCTGCTGTGAGCAGTATTGCCTTTGATGTTTGATGTTTCTACCTCCTAATTGAGCAAAATGAAAGCTTTTTTCAACTTCAAAAAAGCTTACAGCACCTGGTATTTCCAGGCGGTCTCCCATCCAAGTACTAACCAGGCCCGACCCTGCTTAGCTTCCGAGATCGGGCGTGTTCAGGGTGGTATGGCCGTAAGCAAAGGCAGAGTGAACAAGTGGGCCTTTTATAGCTGGCTGCTGTGAGCAGTATTGCCTTTGATGTTTCTACCTCCTAATTGAGCAAAATGAAAGCTTTTTTCAACTTCAAAAAAGCTTACAGCACCTGGTATTCCCAGGCGGTCTCCCATCCAAGTACTAACCAGGCCCGACCCTGCTTAGCTTCCGAAATCCGACGAGATCGGGCGTGTTCAGGGTGGTATGGCCGTAAGCAAAGGCAGAGTGAACAAGTGGGCCTTTTATAGCTGGCTGCTGTGAGCAGTATTGCCTTTGATGTTTCTACCTCCTAATTGAGCAAAATGAAAGCTTTTTTCAACTTCAAAAAAGCTTACAGCACCTGGTATTCCCAGGCGGTCTCCCATCCAAGTACTAACCAGGCCCGACCCTGCTTAGCTTCCGAGATCGGACGAGATCGGGCGTGTTCAGGGTGGTATGGCCGTAAGCAAAGGCAGAGTGAACAAGTGGGCCTTTTATAGCTGGCTGCTGTGAGCAGTATTGCCTTTGATGTTTGATGTTTCTACCTCCTAATTGAGCAAAATGAAAGCTTTTTTCAACTTCAAAAAAGCTTACAGCACCTGGTATTCCCAGGCGGTCTCCCATCCAAGTACTAACCAGGCCCGACCCTGCTTAGCTTCCGAGATCGGACGAGATCGGGCGTGTTCAGGGTGGTATGGCCGTAAGCAAAGGCAGAGTGAACAAGTGGGCCTTTTATAGCTGGCTGCTGTGAGCAGTATTGCCTTTGATGTTTGATGTTTCTACCTCCTAATTGAGCAAAATGAAAGCTTTTTTCAACTTCAAAAAAGCTTACAGCACCTGGTATTCCCAGGCGGTCTCCCATCCAAGTACTAACCAGGCCCGACCCTGCTTAGCTTCCGAGATCGGACGAGATAGAGGTAGCTGGCGAAAGATAGTCTGTCTAAGCTATTGGAATCGGCCTGGAATTAAACCAATCAGTGCCCAAGCTTTCCAATAGCTAATGGACCTCAGCTATATTTCGGCAAATCAGAGAAGGCCTGTCCAATAGCTATAGGAGATTTCGGCCAATCAGTCAACGCCTGTACGGCGCATGCGCAATGCGTCATGACGCTCAGCAGCACCAGCACTAGACGTCCATTGTTGTTTACGTTTGGAGCTACGCTGTTTGTTGGATAATAACCTACAGATATTCCTTCATTCGTTATCAAAGTAAGTAACCACTCAATGTTTTTACATCCATATTAGCTATGCTTCACATTTTCATTCATCCCTAACGTAGCACAGGCATTTTATCTCTGTATTGAAGCAACAGTCAGTAGCCTAGTTAGCTTTCGCCATTGCTGACTACATTAACGTCGGTCAGCATGGACATTTACGATGTTATCTAATGTAATTCACAAGGCTTTAGTTCTCGTTTGTTTATGTGCTAAAGCTGTAAGGCTGTAGAGGTATCTAGGAGCTCTATTTATTCACCCAGCACCCGCTCTCTCAGTCACTACACGTCCGCTCTCCCCGGGCTTCTTGCCGCACTCGCCCGCTGAATTCTGTCCCAAACCGGCCTGTTTTAAACTCTAAAATGGACCCGCTGGTACCGGGGGCATTCCCATAACCTTAGCCGATCCCTCCCCAGCAAAGTCCCGTCCCAAACCAACACGCAGTCCCGTGCGCATTCAATATATCGAAGCAGCCAGCCACTGTTATCTACTTCAGTTTACGTTTACATAAGCTATTGTGGTGGTTATTGCTGTATGTTAGTGTGATACTATCTCAGTGTATAGTAGTTAGTTAGCATGTTTACATCCAGTGTTTACTTGTTCACAAGAGCTACTGTAGGTTCCCTTAAAGATAATTTAGCTCATTATGTGTGTCTGACTTAGTTATCAAATGACATGCATTGTAGTTGCTACAAGGGAATAATGAAATGTATTCGCCCACCTGAAGCCTAGGTATGATGACAGCTGTTAATGGTTGTAATAACAATGCATTTGCTGCTTGCGTCACTGATAGTGTATCTGTTTTCTC
This sequence comes from Hyperoplus immaculatus, assembly GCA_949357725.1. NCBI lineage: Eukaryota > Metazoa > Chordata > Actinopteri > Uranoscopiformes > Ammodytidae > Hyperoplus > Hyperoplus immaculatus. The sequence continues at coordinate 24,117,762 of OX442359.1, forward strand.
TTTTTTTAAGACTGTGGATGACTGTACAGTACAAGGTATGGACAGGGTGCCAGGCTGTTGATGACTGCTGTGCCACGCATAGACAGAGTTGACAGAATGGCAGAGTATCTGGTGGAGAAGAAAAGACGTGTCTGCAGTCTCACCACCGCTGGCTGTG
>OX442359.1:24125418-24168938 GCA_949357725.1 Hyperoplus immaculatus
TTTTTTCAACTTCAAAAAAGCTTACAGCACCTGGTATTCCCAGGCGGTCTCCCATCCAAGTACTAACCAGGCCCGACCCTGCTTAGCTTCCGAGATCGGACGAGATCGGGCGTGTTCAGGGTGGTATGGCCGTAAGCAAAGGCAGAGTGAACAAGTGGGCCTTTTATAGCTGGCTGCTGTGAGCAGTATTGCCTTTGATGTTTGATGTTTCTACCTCCTAATTGAGCAAAATGAAAGCTTTTTTCAACTTCAAAAAAGCTTACAGCACCTGGTATTCCCAGGCGGTCTCCCATCCAAGTACTAACCAGGCCCGACCCTGCTTAGCTTCCGAGATCGGACGAGATCGGGCGTGTTCAGGGTGGTATGGCCGTAAGCAAAGGCAGAGTGAACAAGTGGGCCTTTTATAGCTGGCTGCTGTGAGCAGTATTGCCTTTGATGTTTGATGTTTCTACCTCCTAATTGAGCAAAGTGAAAGCTTTTTTCAACTTCAAAAAAGCTTACAGCACCTGGTATTCCCAGGCGGTCTCCCATCCAAGTACTAACCAGGCCCGACCCTGCTTAGCTTCCGAGATCGGACGAGATCGGGCGTGTTCAGGGTGGTATGGCCGTAAGCAAAGGCAGAGTGAACAAGTGGGCCTTTTATAGCTGGCTGCTGTGAGCAGTATTGCCTTTGATGTTTCTACCTCCTAATTGAGCAAAATGAAAGCTTTTTTCAACTTCAAAAAAGCTTACAGCACCTGGTATTCCCAGGCGGTCTCCCATCCAAGTACTAACCAGGCCCGACCCTGCTTAGCTTCCGAGATCGGACGAGATCGGGCGTGTTTTTTTTTTTATCTTTTTATTATCAAAAATACAGATTTACATCTTTATGCAATATCCTGTTCATACACAGGTTTCAGAAAAACAAAAAAAGCAACACACAACTTCAGTCATTCACTACTAACATTCCATTCAAAACAGTGCGTCATACATTCCAAAATTCCAAAACTCTAGATTTTCTTTTTAAAGAGCAAAACATCATAAAAGCATCCCCACAAATTAAACCTCCCTCTGTAAAACACAACTCCCAAACGATTAGCTAAACAAAAAAGTGTTGAGCCCCTCCAAATCAACCCCAACTCAAAAATGACCTTTTGACCTCTTGGCCTATCCAGCAAAGCATAAAAAAAAACCCAACATATAACTAAACCAACACAATCCCAGTACCTTTAAACATTTATCCCACAAATTAGACCTCCCCCCGCAAAAAATAAAAAGCAATCACTCCCTTCACAGCTCTACAGTTTCCCCTTTTTTCAAACATAAACAGAAGACAGTAAAAAACAGAATCCTTACCCACTACACTTACCCGCCAAAATAAACCTCCCCTCATTTCCCCTGAAAAAAAAACAGACAATAAAACACAGAATCTTCCCTCGTACAAATACCCACTAAATTAGACCACCCCTCGGACCCAAAGCAAAACCAGACAATAAACACAGAATCTTTCCTCGTACACATACCCACTAAATTAAACCACCCCTCAAACCCAAAAAAAACAGACAATAAACACAAAATCTTTCCTCGTACATGAACCCACTAAATTAAACCACCCCTCAAACCCAAAAGAACCAGACAATAAACACAGAATCTTTCCTCGTACATGTACCCACTAAATTAAACCACCCCTCAAACCCAAAAGAACCAGACAATAAACACAGGATCTTTCCTCGTACATGTACCCACGCAATTAAACCACCCCTCGAAACCAAAAAAAAAACCAGACAATAAACACAGAAACTTTCCTCATACATGTCCCCACTAAATTAAACCACCCCTCAATATGAATAGCTACACAAACCTAAAACCCACACAAAACTCCCCCCCTTATCCACCTTCAAAATTAAACCACCCGCCTTAAAGCCACCCAAATCAGCCCCAAACGATGCCCTGATTATTCTTCCATACAACCATACTCTCGCTTATCTCACACATTCCCACACTCTCCACAAACATACTCACAAACATATCCTCATTCACCACATACAACATTCTCAACTGTCTCTTCCACTCATTCACAAACAACTTCCATACATCCATCTTTCTACTCTCATACAACGCATAATTCCTCCTGTTAAAAATCGCTTTTCGTGCAAAACCCAACAGCATGTTGATCACAACCCAGTTCTTGTACTTCCTGTCCACCCCTAGTAATACTGTCAATTCCCACCCACGATCCTCCCAGCAGTCTCCCACACTGCACCCACCCAGCAAACCCTTTATTTTACCCCAGAAGCCCTCCAGCTCCTTGCAATACATAAACAGATGATTAACATCCTCATCTTCCTTCTCACAAACCTTACACTCTCTCCCATACACTCCACTCTGCATTTGATGCAGGACAATGCAGGTGAAGATCCGCCTGTGCCTTACCTTGAAATCAAGGTCAAATATTGCATGCGGTGTGTGCGGTATGTTCATGTTCTGCCACAAAATGTTGGGTGTGATGTCCTGGTATGTGTCCTGCCATTTACTCTCACATGTGGGTTTCATCGTTCTATGTGTTAGTGCCTGCTTATACCAAATTTTAGTCGTGACGTCAGTAATGGAGTGTGTTTTCCCCCCCAGGCACAGGGAGATCCCCACCGCATCGTCCTGCCCAAAACCTCCCTTATTTTTAAACCCGTCCCCCCATTCACAACTCACGCATTTCTCCACTCTCTCCAAAATTTTAACAACCACTGCTTTCCTATGCACTATTTTCTTTTCTCTCAATATTCTCACAATTCTTTCCTTGTCAAACCTCCCTCCCCTGTCCACAATGTCACCCACCCTCGCTAAGCCCGCCCTTTCCAAAGCCACACACTTAATTACTCCGCCTCCTCCTCCCCCATGCTTGAAAAAAGGGCTGGAGAGGAAAGGCAGCTTCATCACAGACGCTCTTGTCTCGCATACGAGTGATGTTTTCCCAAACAACAGGTACCAAGCATTGAGCACCTCCTGGAAGAATCGCGGCAGATGTGAGTAAGCCGCCATGCAGTGGACCTGCAGCAGATTGTCCCCATCTCTGAGGCCAAAGCTGCGCAGCCACTGCATGAAATGACCCCTCCAGGAGACATCCCGTCCCTCGTCCCTAAATTTACCTATCAATTTGGCTCTTAACGCAGTCCTTTTTGCGAGCACGTCCCCCAATCCTAGCCCACCCTGAATTCTGACCCCAATAAGGGTCCTATGAGCAATGCTAGCGGCCTTGCCGCGCCAGATGAAGTTTTTTACAACTAATGCCATCTTTTGCTCAGCCCAGGACGGAAGTGCACAGGTGCTCAAGGCATGAGTAACCTGTGACATCACTAAAGCATTGGTCACAGCCACCTTCCCCCTCAGCAGCAGGCCTCTGGCCCTCCACATATTTAAAACCTTCTCCATCTTTGCAATTCTTTCCCTCCATGTTTCGTCGTCACACTCATCCTCATCACACCCCACATACACACCAAGCACCTTTCTTTTGCCCTCCACTAATCTAAATCCCCATTTATTTTCTAGATTTTTATTCCTACCCATCCCCATTAATTCCGATTTTTGCATGTTTATTTTGGCTCCTGACGCCCCTTCGTATGTTTTGACATGTTTTAATACTATATCTATATCTTCCTCTCTTTTTACCATTATGTTGACGTCATCTGCATAATGAATAGAACTGATATTTTGTTTCCCTATTCCTAGGATCCTCTTGTCCCCTGCAATCAGAGCCGCTAAGGGCTCTGCTACCAGGCTGTAAAGCAGCGCTGACATGGGACACCCCTGCCTCACAGATCTCTCAATAAAAAAAGGCTCTGTGAGGCTGCCATTGCATTTGACCATGCTTTTCGCCCCCCCATATAACAAGCTCACCCACCCCCTTATTCTCTCCCCAAAACCAAACTTCTCTAGCACCCTCCCCAAAAACGCTTGATCCACCCTGTCAAAAGCTTTATTCAAATCAATCCCTAACCAAAACCCGCCCTCCCCTTCCATGTCTCTAACTACCTGTTTCACTGTTATTATTGAATCTACTATGTCCCGCCCCGGAATGCTGTAAGATTGCTCTTTTCCAACTATGGACCCAATAACCTCTCTAATTCTATTTGCTATTATTTTTGCGATGATTTTGTAATCTGTGTTCAGTAGGCTAATTGGCCGATAGTTATCTAAGCATCTCTCTTCCCCTTTGTTTTTGTAAAAAAAGGTTATGATGCCGAGATTTAAGCTTTCCGGCAGCCAACCTGTTTTCTCAAAATAGTCACACAATTTGCAAAAAGTTGGCGTCAAGATGTCTTTAAATTCTTTATAAAACTCCCCCGTCAAACCATCGCTTCCCGGACTCTTGTTTTTATTTAAACCCTCAATTGCACACTTAATCTCGCCCTCTGTGAAGTTATTATCGCACCATTCCCTATCTTCTATGCTTAATACTTTTTTAAGAGCCTCAATAGCTTCCCCTACACTACTCTCATCACACATATCTTTCTTGAATAGATTTTCATAATAATCCCTAACTACTCTTAAGATCCCTTCACGGTCATTAACTATTTGTCCCTTATTATCAAGTATTTCCCTAATTTCAGTTTTATTTTGTTTTTGTTTCTCCAGCCCCAGAAAAAAAGCCGTGCTTCTCTCCCCCTCATGCATATACTGAATCCTACTTCTGATTGCTGCGCCTCTACATTTTGCTATTTCCAAAGTTTTTAGCCTTTCTTTTAAATCTACATATTTTTCAGTACCAATATTTCCCTCACTATCTAATACTTTTATCTCCTCATTTAGCAAATTTCTTAAGTTTTCCTCAACTTCAAACTCCTTCTTTCTTTTCTCTATACCATATCTTATACATTTTCTCTTGATTCTTGTTTTCACACTCTCCCACCATACATCCATACACTCATCCTCATTCCACTCATCCATCATACTTTTCAAATAAACTCTCATACTTTTTTTAAACACTTCATCCCCCAAAAAACTCGCATTAAAACACCAGGACCTTCTAATAAAAGCCCCTTCCCTCTCCCCCACCTCCAACTTAATCCCCGCATGGTCACTCCAAGTGTTGTTTACATAGTCTACGTGTTTAACCCATTTTACACACCTACTGGCCACTAAGGCTAGATCTATCCTACTTTGTTTCAAATTATTTAAAACCACTTGTCTCCTCGAAAAAACTCTCTCCCACGGATGTAATACCCTCCAAATTTCCACCAATTGATTATTTTCCATCACCTCCTTAAGAGTGCTCCTGCTACGATCTCCCTTGAATGTATTATTTCTTGACACATCATTTACCGTTAGAGCAATATTGAAATCCCCAATAATAATACTCTTATGATTACACCATTCATTTAGTTTTAGCAAAAACACAACTCTCTCCTTCTCCTCATTAGGCGCATGTACGTTCAAAAGTCTTAACTCCCTCCCCTCAAAAACAAAGTCGACAACTAATAACCTCCCCTCCGAATCCCTATGAACTAAATTAATCCCCGTTATCTTTGGATTCTTAAAGAAAAAAACCACTCCCCTGGCTCTGGGAGTCCCATTTGAAAACAAAAATAGGCCTTTCCACTCTTTTTTAATCTTCTCACATAAATCAAAGTCCCACCTTGTCTCCTGTAGGCATAAAATGTCTGCTCTCAAATCTAGTATGCTTTTACGTTTTGCCTCAGTCCTCAGACCGTTCACGTTCAATGAAATAATATTTAAGGCCATAACAAAAAAACTAACAAAGAAAAAAACCAACGAAAAAAAGCCAGCATGTCTAATACCTTTCATTTAGATTACTTAAACCTTTTTATTCTTCTTCCCCCCCCCCTCCATTCTTTGCTTTGCCGACAACCTTTTTTTTGCTTCCCTTAACACCTCCATGTCTACATCACTCCCCGAGCTCCCCTCCCTCCCAGTTTCAGCAACACAATCCAACACACTGCCCCAAGTCATTTTAACAGTTCTTTCCCCCTTCTCCCCTCCACCCCCCATTCTTACCCCTTTTCGTTGTTCACCTTCTCCTCCTCTCAAATAGTCACTCTGCCGCTGTGGTAGGCCCGTGCTCTGCTCTCCCGTCTGGCCCCAGTCGATGTCCTGTCCTGTATCAAGCTCCTTCTCCGACTCTTCCTCCTCCTCCACAAGTGAGGGGAATTCTTCCCCCACAGAGTCATAGTCTCCGTCCATTTTCCCATCATCATCCTCGCTCTCTTCCTCCTCGCTCTCCCCGCTGTCCGGCACCCCCAGCTCCTCGCCATCAGGCTCCCCCGGATCACCAGCGTCCACCGCTCCTGGCTCTCCGCCATCTTCCGCCTTCTCCTCGACCACCTCCGCCTCTGCCTCCGCGCCTGGGCATACGCAATCCTCCTCCCTCCTCCTGCACGCCCGGCACCTTGGAAAGATAGCGTCGCACTCCCTTGCATAGTGACCCTGCTTTTTACAAGTGTGGCATGTAAACGTAGGGCACTCTCGGAGGATGTGGCCAGGCTGCATGCAGTTCCGGCAAACCTTCATTTGTCTATCATGAATAACTCTAAAGAATTCACTGCCTGTTGCGGTAAAGAACTTTGTCGAGTACGGCAAGGACTGTACGAGCTCAGTGAACTTAACTCGTACAATCCTTGTCCCATCCGCTATGTCCGTGCCTGGCCACATCCTCCTCTTTATTGGCGTGAGCGGCCGGACGCCCCACAGGTGCAGTTTATCTAAGATCTCCTGATCTGGCACATAAACGGGAAGGTTCAGGAAAGACACAACCATTTCATTAATACTAAGCTCTTTTCCACATATGCGAGTATTCCCGATCTTGAAGCCATCCAGTAGCTGCTGCTTCCCCTCATCGTTGCATACAGTCACTTCCAGCCTCCCTTGCGGCAGCACGCGACATCCTCTTATTCCCCCGCAGGTAGCCACCATTGTCTTCATTAGCTCCCCCACGGGCACCGCTTCTCCCATCTGCTCCACATTGAGAGTCAGTCCTTTCTCATAGCTCATGCATTCACCTGCACCTTTCTTCTCCCCAGCTCTGGGCTGCTCCGATGTGCTGCCACCACCACCGCGCCCACCATCACCTCCGCTTCCTCCTTCTCCTCCGCTCGCCTTCTCCGTTCTGCTCCTGCCCGCTTTTCCTGCATTTCTTCCCTCCACTCCAGCCTCCTTCTCCGCACCCGCACTCCTCTGCTGCACCGTCAGTTGTTTTCCTCTCTCACTTTTCTCATACGACGTTGTCGCTTTCTCTGCTCGTGCTCCAGTTTGGTGGTCCGCCGACACACCTGTCCCAGCTGGTAGCTTAGCAGCCGCTAAGCCCCGCTCCATTTTCCCGTCTTCCATTTCGAAAAAACACTAGTACGTGTACTGAGTGTGTTTAAAGCACTTAAGCACAAAAGAAAAACGATCCCCCAGCAGTCAGGGACTGCAGGGGGACGAAAAAAGCACCAAATTGGGCTATGCAGGTCAAAAAACTTTCACCAAACAATTCTCACACAGAGCTAGCTCCTCACCGTGTGTCACACCAACTACGACCATCTACACTCCAATCCTCTAGAGGGCGTCAGGGTGGTGTGGCCGTAAGCAAAGGCAGAGTGAACAAGTGGGCCTTTTATAGCTGGCTGCTGTGAGCAGTATTGCCTTTGATGTTTGATGTTTCTACCTCCTAATTGAGCAAAATGAAAGCTTTTTTCAACTTCAAAAAAGCTTACAGCACCTGGTATTCCCAGGCGGTCTCCCATCCAAGTACTAACCAGGCCCGACCCTGCTTAGCTTCCGAGATCGGACGAGATCGGGCGTGTTCAGGGTGGTATGGCCGTAAGCAAAGGCAGAGTGAACAAGTGGGCCTTTTATAGCTGGCTGCTGTGAGCAGTATTGCCTTTGATGTTTCTACCTCCTAATTGAGCAAAATGAAAGCTTTTTTCAACTTCAAAAAAGCTTACAGCACCTGGTATTCCCAGGCGGTCTCCCATCCAAGTACTAACCAGGCCCGACCCTGCTTAGCTTCCGAGATCGGACGAGATCGGGCGTGTTCAGGGTGGTATGGCCGTAAGCAAAGGCAGAGTGAACAAGTGGGCCTTTTATAGCTGGCTGCTGTGAGCAGTATTGCCTTTGATGTTTGATGTTTCTACCTCCTAATTGAGCAAAATGAAAGCTTTTTTCAACTTCAAAAAAGCTTACAGCACCTGGTATTCCCAGGCGGTCTCCCATCCAAGTACTAACCAGGCCCGACCCTGCTTAGCTTCCGAGATCGGACGAGATCGGGCGTGTTCAGGGTGGTATGGCCGTAAGCAAAGGCAGAGTGAACAAGTGGGCCTTTTATAGCTGGCTGCTGTGAGCAGTATTGCCTTTGATGTTTGATGTTTCTACCTACTAATTGAGCAAAATGAAAGCTTTTTTCAACTTCAAAAAAGCTTACAGCACCTGGTATTCCCAGGCGGTCTCCCATCCAAGTACTAACCAGGCCCGACCCTGCTTAGCTTCCGAGATCGGACGAGATCGGGCGTGTTCAGGGTGGTATGGCCGTAAGCAAAGGCAGAGTGAACAAGTGGGCCTTTTATAGCTGGCTGCTGTGAGCAGTATTGCCTTTGATGTTTCTACATCCTAATTGAGCAAAATGAAAGCTTTTTTCAACTTCAAAAAAGCTTACAGCACCTGGTATTCCCAGGCGGTCTCCCATCCAAGTACTAACCAGGCCCGACCCTGCTTAGCTTCCGAGATCGGACGAGATCGGGCGTGTTCAGGGTGGTATGGCCGTAAGCAAAGGCAGAGTGAACAAGTGGGCCTTTTATAGCTGGCTGCTGTGAGCAGTATTGCCTTTGATGTTTGATGTTTCTACCTCCTAATTGAGCAAAATGAAAGCTTTTTTCAACTTCAAAAAAGCTTACAGCACCTGGTATTCCCAGGCGGTCTCCCATCCAAGTACTAACCAGGCCCGACCCTGCTTAGCTTCCGAGATCGGACGAGATCGGGCGTGTTCAGGGTGGTATGGCCGTAAGCAAAGGCAGAGTGAACAAGTGGGCCTTTTATAGCTGGCTGCTGTGAGCAGTATTGCCTTTGATGTTTGATGTTTCTACCTCCTAATTGAGCAAAATGAAAGCTTTTTTCAACTTCAAAAAAGCTTACAGCACCTGGTATTCCCAGGCGGTCTCCCATCCAAGTACTAACCAGGCCCGACCCTGCTTAGCTTCCGAGATCGGACGAGATCGGGCGTGTTCAGGGTGGTATGGCCGTAAGCAAAGGCAGAGTGAACAAGTGGGCCTTTTATAGCTGGCTGCTGTGAGCAGTATTGCCTTTGATGTTTGATGTTTCTACCTCCTAATTGAGCAAAATGAAAGCTTTTTTCAACTTCAAAAAAGCTTACAGCACCTGGTATTCCCAGGCGGTCTCCCATCCAAGTACTAACCAGGCCCGACCCTGCTTAGCTTCCGAGATCGGACGAGATCGGGCGTGTTCAGGGTGGTATGGCCGTAAGCAAAGGCAGAGTGAACAAGTGGGCCTTTTATAGCTGGCTGCTGTGAGCAGTATTGCCTTTGATGTTTGATGTTTCTACCTCCTAATTGAGCAAAATGAAAGCTTTTTTCAACTTCAAAAAAGCTTACAGCACCTGGTATTCCCAGGCGGTCTCCCATCCAAGTACTAACCAGGCCCGACCCTGCTTAGCTTCCGAGATCGGACGAGATCGGGCGTGTTCAGGGTGGTATGGCCGTAAGCAAAGGCAGAGTGAACAAGTGGGCCTTTTATAGCTGGCTGCTGTGAGCAGTATTGCCTTTGATGTTTGATGTTTCTACCTCCTAATTGAGCAAAATGAAAGCTTTTTTCAACTTCAAAAAAGCTTACAGCACCTGGTATTCCCAGGCGGTCTCCCATCCAAGTACTAACCAGGCCCGACCCTGCTTAGCTTCCGAGATCGGACGAGATCGGGCGTGTTCAGGGTGGTATGGCCGTAAGCAAAGGCAGAGTGAACAAGTGGGCCTTTTATAGCTGGCTGCTGTGAGCAGTATTGCCTTTGATGTTTGATGTTTCTACCTCCTAATTGAGCAAAATGAAAGCTTTTTTCAACTTCAAAAAAGCTTACAGCACCTGGTATTCCCAGGCGGTCTCCCATCCAAGTACTAACCAGGCCCGACCCTGCTTAGCTTCCGAGATCGGACGAGATCGGGCGTGTTCAGGGTGGTATGGCCGTAAGCAAAGGCAGAGTGAACAAGTGGGCCTTTTATAGCTGGCTGCTGTGAGCAGTATTGCCTTTGATGTTTCTACCTCCTAATTGAGCAAAATGAAAGCTTTTTTCAACTTCAAAAAAGCTTACAGCACCTGGTATTCCCAGGCGGTCTCCCATCCAAGTACTAACCAGGCCCGACCCTGCTTAGCTTCCGAGATCGGACGAGATCGGGCGTGTTCAGGGTGGAAGCTGGGGAACATTCGTCCGTATGAAGGGGGAGAGAAGGGGGAAAAGAAGGAAAGAGAAAAAAAGGAAAAAGGAGAAAAAAGAAGAGGAAAAAAAGGAAAAGGGAGGGAAAGAAAGTGGGCGTCCACCCTCAACTACAGGGTCGGTGGTTCGATCCCCGTCCCCCCAACACATGTCCAAGTGTTCCAGGGCAAGACACTGAAGCCTAAATTACTCCCGATAGTTAGTTTGCACCACAGATTGTTTACAAAAGATTTGCACCCTGCATGATAGCTGCTGCTATCGGTCTATGAATGTGTGTCACTCTGGATAAAAGCGTCTGCTGAATGACATGTAATAATAATAAACTATTAAATGAGATTTATAATGACCAAAAAATGTACTACTTTGTGTGTTTCAAGTCAAGTCAAGTCAAGTCAAGTTTATTTATATAGCACATTTACAGACGGCTAAGCCCCACCAAAGTGCTTCACATAAAGAACAATTAGTGCAGTAAAAACAGGATTTAACACAATTAAAAAGAAACAAATAAGAAAATAAAAACAACAACAACACAGAGGTTAAAACGAGAATGCCTGCAGGAGTGGTCTAGTAGAAGGCAAGAGAGAAGAGGTGGGTTTTTAAAAGTGATTTAAAAACATTTAGGGACTGTGCTGCACGGATGTGGAGGGGAAGGCTGTTCCAGAGCCTGGGGGCTGCGACCGCAAAGGCTCTGTCACCCCTGGTCTTTAGCCTGGATCTGGGCACCTCAAGCAGCAGTTGGTCAGCTGACCGTAGTGCTCTGGTGTGGGTGAGGTGGTGTAGGAGGTCAGAGAGGTAAGTAGGGGCCAGACCATGGAGGGATTTGAAAACGGTTAGAAGGAGTTTGAAGTCAATACGGTGACGGATGGGAAGCCAGTGGAGTGATGCAAGGACCGGGGTGATGTGATCACGTTTTTTGGTGCAGGTGAGGAGTCGGGCGGCAGAGTTTTGGACCAACTGCAGGCGGCGAAGCTGCAATTGATCCATGCCAGTGTAGAGAGCGTTACAGTAGTCCAGCTGTGATGTGATGAAAGCGTGAATAGCTCTCTCCAGGTCACTCCGAGGCAGGTATGATTTGAGCTTGGCTAGTGTTCTCAGGTGGTAAAAACTTCTCTTAACAACTCCACTGACCTGTTGCTCAAATTTAAAAGCGCTGTCGAATATCACGCCAAGATTTCTGACCGAGGGCTTGATGTTGGATGCAAGGGGACCTAGGACATCGGTGGAGAAGGCAGGAGGGATTTTTCCAAAAATCATGACCTCCGTCTTGCTCTCATTGAGATTGAGGAAGTTTGCCGCCAACCATGATCTGATGTCAGCCAGACAATCGAGTAGTGGCTGGAGTGTAGACTGCCCATTGATTTTAAGGGGCAGATACAGCTGGATGTCGTCGGCAAAGCAGTGAAAGGAAATATTATGTTTAACCAGGATTTCCCCTAGGGGTAAAATGTATAGTAGAAATAGGATGGGACCTAGTATAGAGCCCTGGGGGACCCCACAGGTGAGGGGGGCAACAGGGGAAAAGAAATCCCCAAGCAGGACAGAGAAGCTCCTGTCAGCCAGATAGCACTGAAAGAACTTCAGGGCTGTGCCTTTGATTTGTTGTTAATGTAGACATTTGACTGTTACATTAAATAATAGGCTAGTTATTACATAACTGCTAGGGTGGTCAACCCTTAACTGCAGGGTCAAGAAAGCCCCTGTCCCTGGACCTCTCACCAACAGGCCATCCATGACACTGACTTTCTCCCCAAAAAAACCTAGCTCTTCAGATTGGCTTAGTCAGTGAAATGTTTTTATATTTACTTGTTCGACTATTAGTCTGTTGTTTTATTGTTGTGCATCAGTTTTTATCTTCTATTATTTGTCCTTGAGTGTCCTAAAAAGCGCTATAAAAAGTTATAATACTAGATATTATACTACTTAAGATTAAATAAATAAAAAGTCAATACCACTGTTGTAGAAATATTGTGCACATTTAATACAAACCACATGCACCATAGTACACACACACACAAATAAATAATCAAATAAAATAGTACAATAAATGAAATAAATACAAAAACACAGCACAAAGAAATATATAAGAAATTAAATGTATATAAAAATAAAACAAGTAAATACAAACGTTAAAACAAGGCTAAATATATATATACACTGAGTTTTGTAACTCTTAACTTTAAGTTAAATGTTTTGTGTGTAGTGTATGATTATTTTTTGGCATCTGCCCTCTCCCTCCTCTTTTCCTCCTGCCACTGTTCTAATGTGTTGGTTGCTGTGACAGGACAGTAGATGTGGCCGTAGTATTGGCCATGTCCAGTTTCCTTTAAACGGGGCTGGTGACACTGGCGACACTAGTTTGTTTCTACAGTGCGAATGTAGGGTCTGCGGACAGTTGGTGGGGATGGAAGGGGAGCAGAAGGGGCAATTATTTTAGGATGCTGGGCCGGGACTTGTGGGAAAAAAAAAATTGGTTGTGAAATAACCGGGTTTGGGACCACAAGAAAAGGGGGAGAGGCAGGTTGAGGTGGCTGCAGCGCAAAAAGCTGTCTTTGTACAGGCAACTGGGTGGGATGGAGGTGGGGAGCCGCAGTCTTCCTCCTGTCCACTGCCTGCCCTACTGTGTTCTTTGGCAGGTTGTATTGGTTTTTAGGACCAGGATGTACAGGAGCAGTAGTGGGCCTCATTTTGTGAGGTGGGAGAGGCACCGGAGCAACAGGTACTTGGGGAGGAAGGTTGAGTCCTTGCTGCAGGATGCTGAGGTCCTGCCTCTTCAGCCGCCTGTTGTTGCAGTGCAGAAGGTCCTGCCACAGAGCCACGATGGTCCCCGCCTGTTGTGGGCTGACGGTGTTGCCAGGTTCAGCCCTCAGTCCCACCAAGTACTGTGCCAGGCTGTCCACTTTGTCCATCCCTGGGACACCACGCTCATCCACAGCCTGGAAAATGTCACAGTACATTTCAATCAAAAAACAAAATGAAAACACACAATATCACAGCTGTTGCAGTGTAAAGTGTCACAAGAAGACTTACCAGTTGTTGCTCAGGTGCTGCTAGGGTCCTGGCCGCGGCCCCAGAGGGACCAGCAGTGTGAGCAATGGGGAGAGGGGCCGGTAAGATGGCGGTAATGGGAGGCACAGGAGGAGGAGTGTACATTGGCAGCACAGGAGGAGGGGTGGCACAGACCGATGGCATGATCTGTTAAATGCAATAAGATTTTATTTTATTAAGCTTTAATTCATTCTTAGGATTTTTACATATTACCTTATAAACATTTTACATACTTGATTACATCATGAGCAGGCGTGCACACTGTCACAGTATGATAAAACATTATGAAAAGAATAATTACCAGTTGTTGCTCAGGGGCCTCTGTACTGTCAGATGCAGCTGCAGTCTGGAGAGAAGCTGGGGAGGAGAGAGCTGGATTGCTGGCGGAGCTTGTTGTCATCACAGCGGACACGTCCAGGAGCCGGCCTGTTTCCTGCATCTGAGGGCCAAACCCCAAGGGCAGCAAACCTCCGCAGGCGTAGCATCCACTCCTCATTCCCCATCGCTCTGTGCTTTTTGAGTTTTGAAGCCATCTACCATAAATATGGAAGTGTCATTTATAACAAACCAACAAACGTTTAACCACTAAATATCATTACACCTGAATATACAGCCTCCAGTGAGGGCAATGTTAATACAGTGAAATACAGTGTTGTCTAAATCAGCTAACTCTAACTAAAGTGAGATCAGTGTGTAATAGGCTACATGAATAAGAATAACATGCCACAGTAGCCTAACGGTATGATTATTTTAGCATGATATTGACACAGTTCTTTTTTTCCGCTCAAAAAGACGACAATGATTTAACGGTTTAGTGATGTTAGGTAGGCTATAGCTTAATAATTACGAGAGTAGGTCTGCCTTCGTTTTCCCAACCAATAGCAGAACTTAATGCAGACCTACTATCGTAAATATTAAGCTGTTTTCATTTAGGAAAGCCAGATATCTGGGTGTGGAAGAAAAGCACTTATCAGGCTACCGCTACCTACATTATAAATTCAATCGGCTAAGAAGTAATGGTCACTTATGTTATGTTTAACACCGTGAACGGGCATTTGAAAAGAGGATTAGATGCGTAGAGCCGCAGCAGTAGGCTATATCGGTATGACCCATAGATAGTATAGCGTTTGACCCAGCGACGTAGCCTATAACACTATAACACAACCGTGTGTAAACTTAACGGCGACAGTAGGCCTAACAAGTTCGCTGTCAAAGAAACACATGATATTATATCAAACTGTAACGTCTGATTATAATAAATCATTTATTCACGTCTGAACATTATAATTGTACATACCTTTTACTTTCCCCGTTATTCTCCGTCTTCTCTTCTCCTCTCTTTTCTTCTCTTCTCGCATCTCTCGTCCACCGCTAGTGAGTGATTGACAGCTCGTCAACGGTCCCTGAAAGAAAGGCCCGCCCCTGAAAGAATGGCCTCGGGACTTGATTGGCCCGTGAAAGAGTGGACTAGCCATTTCATTGGCTGTAGAAAGATTGTTCTCGGGCCTCGATTGGACGCGAAATAAGGCCGTAAGCAAAGGCAGAGTGAACAAAGCTGGGGAACATTCGTCCGTATGAAGGGGGAGAGAAGGGGGAAAAGAAGGAAAGAGAAAAAAAGGAAAAAGGAGAAAAAAGAAGAGGAAAAAAAGGAAAAGGGAGGGAAAGAAAGTGGGCGTCCACCCTCAACTACAGGGTCGGTGGTTCGATCCCCGTCCCCCCAACACATGTCCAAGTGTTCCAGGGCAAGACACTGAAGCCTAAATTACTCCCGATAGTTAGTTTGCACCACAGATTGTTTACAAAAGATTTGCACCCTGCATGATAGCTGCTGCTATCGGTCTATGAATGTGTGTCACTCTGGATAAAAGCGTCTGCTGAATGACATGTAATAATAATAAACTATTAAATGAGATTTATAATGACCAAAAAATGTACTACTTTGTGTGTTTCAAGTCAAGTCAAGTCAAGTCAAGTTTATTTATATAGCACATTTACAGACGGCTAAGCCCCACCAAAGTGCTTCACATAAAGAACAATTAGTGCAGTAAAAACAGGATTTAACACAATTAAAAAGAAACAAATAAGAAAATAAAAACAACAACAACACAGAGGTTAAAACGAGAATGCCTGCAGGAGTGGTCTAGTAGAAGGCAAGAGAGAAGAGGTGGGTTTTTAAAAGTGATTTAAAAACATTTAGGGACTGTGCTGCACGGATGTGGAGGGGAAGGCTGTTCCAGAGCCTGGGGGCTGCGACCGCAAAGGCTCTGTCACCCCTGGTCTTTAGCCTGGATCTGGGCACCTCAAGCAGCAGTTGGTCAGCTGACCGTAGTGCTCTGGTGTGGGTGAGGTGGTGTAGGAGGTCAGAGAGGTAAGTAGGGGCCAGACCATGGAGGGATTTGAAAACGGTTAGAAGGAGTTTGAAGTCAATACGGTGACGGATGGGAAGCCAGTGGAGTGATGCAAGGACCGGGGTGATGTGATCACGTTTTTTGGTGCAGGTGAGGAGTCGGGCGGCAGAGTTTTGGACCAACTGCAGGCGGCGAAGCTGCAATTGATCCATGCCAGTGTAGAGAGCGTTACAGTAGTCCAGCTGTGATGTGATGAAAGCGTGAATAGCTCTCTCCAGGTCACTCCGAGGCAGGTATGATTTGAGCTTGGCTAGTGTTCTCAGGTGGTAAAAACTTCTCTTAACAACTCCACTGACCTGTTGCTCAAATTTAAAAGCGCTGTCGAATATCACGCCAAGATTTCTGACCGAGGGCTTGATGTTGGATGCAAGGGGACCTAGGACATCGGTGGAGAAGGCAGGAGGGATTTTTCCAAAAATCATGACCTCCGTCTTGCTCTCATTGAGATTGAGGAAGTTTGCCGCCAACCATGATCTGATGTCAGCCAGACAATCGAGTAGTGGCTGGAGTGTAGACTGCCCATTGATTTTAAGGGGCAGATACAGCTGGATGTCGTCGGCAAAGCAGTGAAAGGAAATATTATGTTTAACCAGGATTTCCCCTAGGGGTAAAATGTATAGTAGAAATAGGATGGGACCTAGTATAGAGCCCTGGGGGACCCCACAGGTGAGGGGGGCAACAGGGGAAAAGAAATCCCCAAGCAGGACAGAGAAGCTCCTGTCAGCCAGATAGCACTGAAAGAACTTCAGGGCTGTGCCTTTGATTTGTTGTTAATGTAGACATTTGACTGTTACATTAAATAATAGGCTAGTTATTACATAACTGCTAGGGTGGTCAACCCTTAACTGCAGGGTCAAGAAAGCCCCTGTCCCTGGACCTCTCACCAACAGGCCATCCATGACACTGACTTTCTCCCCAAAAAAACCTAGCTCTTCAGATTGGCTTAGTCAGTGAAATGTTTTTATATTTACTTGTTCGACTATTAGTCTGTTGTTTTATTGTTGTGCATCAGTTTTTATCTTCTATTATTTGTCCTTGAGTGTCCTAAAAAGCGCTATAAAAAGTTATAATACTAGATATTATACTACTTAAGATTAAATAAATAAAAAGTCAATACCACTGTTGTAGAAATATTGTGCACATTTAATACAAACCACATGCACCATAGTACACACACACACAAATAAATAATCAAATAAAATAGTACAATAAATGAAATAAATACAAAAACACAGCACAAAGAAATATATAAGAAATTAAATGTATATAAAAATAAAACAAGTAAATACAAACGTTAAAACAAGGCTAAATATATATATACACTGAGTTTTGTAACTCTTAACTTTAAGTTAAATGTTTTGTGTGTAGTGTATGATTATTTTTTGGCATCTGCCCTCTCCCTCCTCTTTTCCTCCTGCCACTGTTCTAATGTGTTGGTTGCTGTGACAGGACAGTAGATGTGGCCGTAGTATTGGCCATGTCCAGTTTCCTTTAAACGGGGCTGGTGACACTGGCGACACTAGTTTGTTTCTACAGTGCGAATGTAGGGTCTGCGGACAGTTGGTGGGGATGGAAGGGGAGCAGAAGGGGCAATTATTTTAGGATGCTGGGCCGGGACTTGTGGGAAAAAAAAAATTGGTTGTGAAATAACCGGGTTTGGGACCACAAGAAAAGGGGGAGAGGCAGGTTGAGGTGGCTGCAGCGCAAAAAGCTGTCTTTGTACAGGCAACTGGGTGGGATGGAGGTGGGGAGCCGCAGTCTTCCTCCTGTCCACTGCCTGCCCTACTGTGTTCTTTGGCAGGTTGTATTGGTTTTTAGGACCAGGATGTACAGGAGCAGTAGTGGGCCTCATTTTGTGAGGTGGGAGAGGCACCGGAGCAACAGGTACTTGGGGAGGAAGGTTGAGTCCTTGCTGCAGGATGCTGAGGTCCTGCCTCTTCAGCCGCCTGTTGTTGCAGTGCAGAAGGTCCTGCCACAGAGCCACGATGGTCCCCGCCTGTTGTGGGCTGACGGTGTTGCCAGGTTCAGCCCTCAGTCCCACCAAGTACTGTGCCAGGCTGTCCACTTTGTCCATCCCTGGGACACCACGCTCATCCACAGCCTGGAAAATGTCACAGTACATTTCAATCAAAAAACAAAATGAAAACACACAATATCACAGCTGTTGCAGTGTAAAGTGTCACAAGAAGACTTACCAGTTGTTGCTCAGGTGCTGCTAGGGTCCTGGCCGCGGCCCCAGAGGGACCAGCAGTGTGAGCAATGGGGAGAGGGGCCGGTAAGATGGCGGTAATGGGAGGCACAGGAGGAGGAGTGTACATTGGCAGCACAGGAGGAGGGGTGGCACAGACCGATGGCATGATCTGTTAAATGCAATAAGATTTTATTTTATTAAGCTTTAATTCATTCTTAGGATTTTTACATATTACCTTATAAACATTTTACATACTTGATTACATCATGAGCAGGCGTGCACACTGTCACAGTATGATAAAACATTATGAAAAGAATAATTACCAGTTGTTGCTCAGGGGCCTCTGTACTGTCAGATGCAGCTGCAGTCTGGAGAGAAGCTGGGGAGGAGAGAGCTGGATTGCTGGCGGAGCTTGTTGTCATCACAGCGGACACGTCCAGGAGCCGGCCTGTTTCCTGCATCTGAGGGCCAAACCCCAAGGGCAGCAAACCTCCGCAGGCGTAGCATCCACTCCTCATTCCCCATCGCTCTGTGCTTTTTGAGTTTTGAAGCCATCTACCATAAATATGGAAGTGTCATTTATAACAAACCAACAAACGTTTAACCACTAAATATCATTACACCTGAATATACAGCCTCCAGTGAGGGCAATGTTAATACAGTGAAATACAGTGTTGTCTAAATCAGCTAACTCTAACTAAAGTGAGATCAGTGTGTAATAGGCTACATGAATAAGAATAACATGCCACAGTAGCCTAACGGTATGATTATTTTAGCATGATATTGACACAGTTCTTTTTTTCCGCTCAAAAAGACGACAATGATTTAACGGTTTAGTGATGTTAGGTAGGCTATAGCTTAATAATTACGAGAGTAGGTCTGCCTTCGTTTTCCCAACCAATAGCAGAACTTAATGCAGACCTACTATCGTAAATATTAAGCTGTTTTCATTTAGGAAAGCCAGATATCTGGGTGTGGAAGAAAAGCACTTATCAGGCTACCGCTACCTACATTATAAATTCAATCGGCTAAGAAGTAATGGTCACTTATGTTATGTTTAACACCGTGAACGGGCATTTGAAAAGAGGATTAGATGCGTAGAGCCGCAGCAGTAGGCTATATCGGTATGACCCATAGATAGTATAGCGTTTGACCCAGCGACGTAGCCTATAACACTATAACACAACCGTGTGTAAACTTAACGGCGACAGTAGGCCTAACAAGTTCGCTGTCAAAGAAACACATGATATTATATCAAACTGTAACGTCTGATTATAATAAATCATTTATTCACGTCTGAACATTATAATTGTACATACCTTTTACTTTCCCCGTTATTCTCCGTCTTCTCTTCTCCTCTCTTTTCTTCTCTTCTCGCATCTCTCGTCCACCGCTAGTGAGTGATTGACAGCTCGTCAACGGTCCCTGAAAGAAAGGCCCGCCCCTGAAAGAATGGCCTCGGGACTTGATTGGCCCGTGAAAGAGTGGACTAGCCATTTCATTGGCTGTAGAAAGATTGTTCTCGGGCCTCGATTGGACGCGAAATAAGGCCGTAAGCAAAGGCAGAGTGAACAAGTGGGCCTTTTATAGCTGGCTGCTGTGAGCAGTATTGCCTTTGATGTTTCTACCTCCTAATTGAGCAAAATGAAAGCTTTTTTCAACTTCAAAAAAGCTTACAGCACCTGGTATTCCCAGGCGGTCTCCCATCCAAGTACTAACCAGGCCCGACCCTGCTTAGCTTCCGAGATCGGACGAGATCGGGCGTGTTCAGGGTGGTATGGCCGTAAGCAAAGGCAGAGTGAACAAGTGGGCCTTTTATAGCTGGCTGCGGTGAGCAGTATTGCCTTTGATGTTTGATGTTTCTACCTCCTAATTGAGCAAAATGAAAGCTTTTTTCAACTTCAAAAAAGCTTACAGCACCTGGTATTCCCAGGCGGTCTCCCATCCAAGTACTAACCAGGCCCGACCCTGCTTAGCTTCCGAGATCGGACGAGATCGGGCGTGTTCAGGGTGGTATGGCCGTAAGCGAAGGCAGAGTGAACAAGTGGGCCTTTTATAGCTGGCTGCTGTGAGCAGTATTGCCTTTGATGTTTGATGTTTCTACCTCCTAATTGAGCAAAATGAAAGCTTTTTTCAACTTCAAAAAAGCTTACAGCACCTGGTATTCCCAGGCGGTCTCCCATCCAAGTACTAACCAGGCCCGACCCTGCTTAGCTTCCGAGATCGGACGAGATCGGGCGTGTTCAGGGTGGTATGGCCGTAAGCAAAGGCAGAGTGAACAAGTGGGCCTTTTATAGCTGGCTGCTGTGAGCAGTATTGCCTTTGATGTTTGATGTTTCTACCTCCTAATTGAGCAAAATGAAAGCTTTTTTCAACTTCAAAAAAGCTTACAGCACCTGGTATTCCCAGGCGGTCTCCCATCCAAGTACTAACCAGGCCCGACCCTGCTTAGCTTCCGAGATCGGACGAGATCGGGCGTGTTCAGGGTGGTATGGCCGTAAGCAAAGGCAGAGTGAACAAGTGGGCCTTTTATAGCTGGCTGCTGTGAGCAGTATTGCCTTTGATGTTTGATGTTTCTACCTCCTAATTGAGCAAAATGAAAGCTTTTTTCAACTTCAAAAAAGCTTACAGCACCTGGTATTCCCAGGCGGTCTCCCATCCAAGTACTAACCAGGCCCGACCCTGCTTAGCTTCCGAGATCGGACGAGATCGGGCGTGTTCAGGGTGGTATGGCCGTAAGCAAAGGCAGAGTGAACAAGTGGGCCTTTTATAGCTGGCTGCTGTGAGCAGTATTGCCTTTGATGTTTCTACCTCCTAATTGAGCAAAATGAAAGCTTTTTTCAACTTCAAAAAAGCTTACAGCACCTGGTATTCCCAGGCGGTCTCCCATCCAAGTACTAACCAGGCCCGACCCTGCTTAGCTTCCGAGATCGGACGAGATCGGGCGTGTTCAGGGTGGTATGGCCGTAAGCAAAGGCAGAGTGAACAAGTGGGCCTTTTATAGCTGGCTGCTGTGAGCAGTATTGCCTTTGATGTTTGATGTTTCTACCTCCTAATTGAGCAAAATGAAAGCTTTTTTCAACTTCAAAAAAGCTTACAGCACCTGGTATTCCCAGGCGGTCTCCCATCCAAGTACTAACCAGGCCCGACCCTGCTTAGCTTCCAAGATCGGACGAGATCGGGCGTGTTCAGGGTGGTATGGCCTTAAGCAAAGGCAGAGTGAACAAGTGGGCCTTTTATAGCTGGCTGCTGTGAGCAGTATTGCCTTTGATGTTTCTACCTCCTAATTGAGCAAAATGAAAGCTTTTTTCAACTTCAAAAAAGCTTACAGCACCTGGTATTCCCAGGCGGTCTCCCATCCAAGTACTAACCAGGCCCGACCCTGCTTAGCTTCCGAGATCGGACGAGATCGGGCGTGTTCAGGGTGGTATGGCCGTAAGCAAAGGCAGAGTGAACAAGTGGGCCTTTTATAGCTGGCTGCTGTGAGCAGTATTGCCTTTGATGTTTGATGTTTCTACCTCCTAATTGAGCAAAATGAAAGCTTTTTTCAACTTCAAAAAAGCTTACAGCACCTGGTATTCCCAGGCGGTCTCCCATCCAAGTACTAACCAGGCCCGACCCTGCTTAGCTTCCGAGATCGGACGAGATCGGGCGTGTTCAGGGTGGTATGGCCGTAAGCAAAGGCAGAGTGAACAAGTGGGCCTTTTATAGCTGGCTGCTGTGAGCAGTATTGCCTTTGATGTTTGATGTTTCTACCTCCTAATTGAGCAAAATGAAAGCTTTTTTCAACTTCAAAAAAGCTTACAGCACCTGGTATTCCCAGGCGGTCTCCCATCCAAGTACTAACCAGGCCCGACCCTGCTTAGCTTCCGAGATCGGGCGTGTTCAGGGTGGTATGGCCGTAAGCAAAGGCAGAGTGAACAAGTGGGCCTTTTATAGCTGGCTGCTGTGAGCAGTATTGCCTTTGATGTTTCTACCTCCTAATTGAGCAAAATGAAAGCTTTTTTCAACTTCAAAAAAGCTTACAGCACCTGGTATTCCCAGGCGGTCTCCCATCCAAGTACTAACCAGGCCCGACCCTGCTTAGCTTCCGAGATCGGACGAGATCGGGCGTGTTCAGGGTGGTATGGCCGTAAGCAAAGGCAGAGTGAACAAGTGGGCCTTTTATAGCTGGCTGCTGTGAGCAGTATTGCCTTTGATGTTTCTACCTCCTAATTGAGCAAAATGAAAGCTTTTTTCAACTTCAAAAAAGCTTACAGCACCTGGTATTCCCAGGCGGTCTCCCATCCAAGTACTAACCAGGCCCGACCCTGCTTAGCTTCCGAGATCGGACGAGATCGGGCGTGTTCAGGGTGGTATGGCCGTAAGCAAAGGCAGAGTGAACAAGTGGGCCTTTTATAGCTGGCTGCGGTGAGCAGTATTGCCTTTGATGTTTGATGTTTCTACCTCCTAATTGAGCAAAATGAAAGCTTTTTTCAACTTCAAAAAAGCTTACAGCACCTGGTATTCCCAGGCGGTCTCCCATCCAAGTACTAACCAGGCCCGACCCTGCTTAGCTTCCGAGATCGGACGAGATCGGGCGTGTTCAGGGTGGTATGGCCGTAAGCAAAGGCAGAGTGAACAAGTGGGCCTTTTATAGCTGGCTGCTGTGAGCAGTATTGCCTTTGATGTTTGATGTTTCTACCTCCTAATTGAGCAAAATGAAAGCTTTTTTCAACTTCAAAAAAGCTTACAGCACCTGGTATTCCCAGGCGGTCTCCCATCCAAGTACTAACCAGGCCCGACCCTGCTTAGCTTCCGAGATCGGACGAGATCGGGCGTGTTCAGGGTGGTATGGCCGTAAGCAAAGGCAGAGTGAACAAGTGGGCCTTTTATAGCTGGCTGCTGTGAGCAGTATTGCCTTTGATGTTTGATGTTTCTACCTCCTAATTGAGCAAAATGAAAGCTTTTTTCAACTTCAAAAAAGCTTACAGCACCTGGTATTCCCAGGCGGTCTCCCATCCAAGTACTAACCAGGCCCGACCCTGCTTAGCTTCCGAGATCGGACGAGATCGGGCGTGTTCAGGGTGGTATGGCCGTAAGCAAAGGCAGAGTGAACAAGTGGGCCTTTTATAGCTGGCTGCTGTGAGCAGTATTGCCTTTGATGTTTCTACCTCCTAATTGAGCAAAATGAAAGCTTTTTTCAACTTCAAAAAAGCTTACAGCACCTGGTATTCCCAGGCGGTCTCCCATCCAAGTACTAACCAGGCCCGACCCTGCTTAGCTTCCGAGATCGGACGAGATCGGGCGTGTTCAGGGTGGTATGGCCGTAAGCGAAGGCAGAGTGAACAAGTGGGCCTTTTATAGCTGGCTGCTGTGAGCAGTATTGCCTTTGATGTTTGATGTTTCTACCTCCTAATTGAGCAAAATGAAAGCTTTTTTCAACTTCAAAAAAGCTTACAGCACCTGGTATTCCCAGGCGGTCTCCCATCCAAGTACTAACCAGGCCCGACCCTGCTTAGCTTCCGAGATCGGACGAGATCGGGCGTGTTCAGGGTGGTATGGCCGTAAGCAAAGGCAGAGTGAACAAGTGGGCCTTTTATAGCTGGCTGCTGTGAGCAGTATTGCCTTTGATGTTTGATGTTTCTACCTCCTAATTGAGCAAAATGAAAGCTTTTTTCAACTTCAAAAAAGCTTACAGCACCTGGTATTCCCAGGCGGTCTCCCATCCAAGTACTAACCAGGCCCGACCCTGCTTAGCTTCCGAGATCGGACGAGATCGGGCGTGTTCAGGGTGGTATGGCCGTAAGCAAAGGCAGAGTGAATAAGTGGGCCTTTTATAGCTGGCTGCTGTGAGCAGTATTGCCTTTGATGTTTGATGTTTCTACCTCCTAATTGAGCAAAATGAAAGCTTTTTTCAACTTCAAAAAAGCTTACAGCACCTGGTATTCCCAGGCGGTCTCCCATCCAAGTACTAACCAGGCCCGACCCTGCTTAGCTTCCGAGATCGGACGAGATCGGGCGTGTTTTTTTTTTATCTTTTTATTATCAAAAATACAGATTTACATCTTTATGCAATATCCTGTTCATACACAGGTTTCAGAAAAACAAAAAAAGCAACACACAACTTCAGTCATTCACTACTAACATTCCATTCAAAACAGTGCGTCATACATTCCAAAATTCCAAAACTCTAGATTTTCTTTTTAAAGAGCAAAACATCATAAAAGCATCCCCACAAATTAAACCTCCCTCTGTAAAACACAACTCCCAAACGATTAGCTAAACAAAAAAGTGTTGAGCCCCTCCAAATCAACCCCAACTCAAAAATGACCTTTTGACCTCTTGGCCTATCCAGCAAAGCATAAAAAAAAACCCAACATATAACTAAACCAACACAATCCCAGTACCTTTAAACATTTATCCCACAAATTAGACCTCCCCCCGCAAAAAATAAAAAGCAATCACTCCCTTCACAGCTCTACAGTTTCCCCTTTTTTCAAACATAAACAGAAGACAGTAAAAAACAGAATCCTTACCCACTACACTTACCCGCCAAAATAAACCTCCCCTCATTTCCCCTGAAAAAAAAACAGACAATAAAACACAGAATCTTCCCTCGTACAAATACCCACTAAATTAGACCACCCCTCGGACCCAAAGCAAAACCAGACAATAAACACAGAATCTTTCCTCGTACACATACCCACTAAATTAAACCACCCCTCAAACCCAAAAAAAACAGACAATAAACACAAAATCTTTCCTCGTACATGAACCCACTAAATTAAACCACCCCTCAAACCCAAAAGAACCAGACAATAAACACAGAATCTTTCCTCGTACATGTACCCACTAAATTAAACCACCCCTCAAACCCAAAAGAACCAGACAATAAACACAGGATCTTTCCTCGTACATGTACCCACGCAATTAAACCACCCCTCGAAACCAAAAAAAAAACCAGACAATAAACACAGAAACTTTCCTCATACATGTCCCCACTAAATTAAACCACCCCTCAATATGAATAGCTACACAAACCTAAAACCCACACAAAACTCCCCCCCTTATCCACCTTCAAAATTAAACCACCCGCCTTAAAGCCACCCAAATCAGCCCCAAACGATGCCCTGATTATTCTTCCATACAACCATACTCTCGCTTATCTCACACATTCCCACACTCTCCACAAACATACTCACAAACATATCCTCATTCACCACATACAACATTCTCAACTGTCTCTTCCACTCATTCACAAACAACTTCCATACATCCATCTTTCTACTCTCATACAACGCATAATTCCTCCTGTTAAAAATCGCTTTTCGTGCAAAACCCAACAGCATGTTGATCACAACCCAGTTCTTGTACTTCCTGTCCACCCCTAGTAATACTGTCAATTCCCACCCACGATCCTCCCAGCAGTCTCCCACACTGCACCCACCCAGCAAACCCTTTATTTTACCCCAGAAGCCCTCCAGCTCCTTGCAATACATAAACAGATGATTAACATCCTCATCTTCCTTCTCACAAACCTTACACTCTCTCCCATACACTCCACTCTGCATTTGATGCAGGACAATGCAGGTGAAGATCCGCCTGTGCCTTACCTTGAAATCAAGGTCAAATATTGCATGCGGTGTGTGCGGTATGTTCATGTTCTGCCACAAAATGTTGGGTGTGATGTCCTGGTATGTGTCCTGCCATTTACTCTCACATGTGGGTTTCATCGTTCTATGTGTTAGTGCCTGCTTATACCAAATTTTAGTCGTGACGTCAGTAATGGAGTGTGTTTTCCCCCCCAGGCACAGGGAGATCCCCACCGCATCGTCCTGCCCAAAACCTCCCTTATTTTTAAACCCGTCCCCCCATTCACAACTCACGCATTTCTCCACTCTCTCCAAAATTTTAACAACCACTGCTTTCCTATGCACTATTTTCTTTTCTCTCAATATTCTCACAATTCTTTCCTTGTCAAACCTCCCTCCCCTGTCCACAATGTCACCCACCCTCGCTAAGCCCGCCCTTTCCAAAGCCACACACTTAATTACTCCGCCTCCTCCTCCCCCATGCTTGAAAAAAGGGCTGGAGAGGAAAGGCAGCTTCATCACAGACGCTCTTGTCTCGCATACGAGTGATGTTTTCCCAAACAACAGGTACCAAGCATTGAGCACCTCCTGGAAGAATCGCGGCAGATGTGAGTAAGCCGCCATGCAGTGGACCTGCAGCAGATTGTCCCCATCTCTGAGGCCAAAGCTGCGCAGCCACTGCATGAAATGACCCCTCCAGGAGACATCCCGTCCCTCGTCCCTAAATTTACCTATCAATTTGGCTCTTAACGCAGTCCTTTTTGCGAGCACGTCCCCCAATCCTAGCCCACCCTGAATTCTGACCCCAATAAGGGTCCTATGAGCAATGCTAGCGGCCTTGCCGCGCCAGATGAAGTTTTTTACAACTAATGCCATCTTTTGCTCAGCCCAGGACGGAAGTGCACAGGTGCTCAAGGCATGAGTAACCTGTGACATCACTAAAGCATTGGTCACAGCCACCTTCCCCCTCAGCAGCAGGCCTCTGGCCCTCCACATATTTAAAACCTTCTCCATCTTTGCAATTCTTTCCCTCCATGTTTCGTCGTCACACTCATCCTCATCACACCCCACATACACACCAAGCACCTTTCTTTTGCCCTCCACTAATCTAAATCCCCATTTATTTTCTAGATTTTTATTCCTACCCATCCCCATTAATTCCGATTTTTGCATGTTTATTTTGGCTCCTGACGCCCCTTCGTATGTTTTGACATGTTTTAATACTATATCTATATCTTCCTCTCTTTTTACCATTATGTTGACGTCATCTGCATAATGAATAGAACTGATATTTTGTTTCCCTATTCCTAGGATCCTCTTGTCCCCTGCAATCAGAGCCGCTAAGGGCTCTGCTACCAGGCTGTAAAGCAGCGCTGACATGGGACACCCCTGCCTCACAGATCTCTCAATAAAAAAAGGCTCTGTGAGGCTGCCATTGCATTTGACCATGCTTTTCGCCCCCCCATATAACAAGCTCACCCACCCCCTTATTCTCTCCCCAAAACCAAACTTCTCTAGCACCCTCCCCAAAAACGCTTGATCCACCCTGTCAAAAGCTTTATTCAAATCAATCCCTAACCAAAACCCGCCCTCCCCTTCCATGTCTCTAACTACCTGTTTCACTGTTATTATTGAATCTACTATGTCCCGCCCCGGAATGCTGTAAGATTGCTCTTTTCCAACTATGGACCCAATAACCTCTCTAATTCTATTTGCTATTATTTTTGCGATGATTTTGTAATCTGTGTTCAGTAGGCTAATTGGCCGATAGTTATCTAAGCATCTCTCTTCCCCTTTGTTTTTGTAAAAAAAGGTTATGATGCCGAGATTTAAGCTTTCCGGCAGCCAACCTGTTTTCTCAAAATAGTCACACAATTTGCAAAAAGTTGGCGTCAAGATGTCTTTAAATTCTTTATAAAACTCCCCCGTCAAACCATCGCTTCCCGGACTCTTGTTTTTATTTAAACCCTCAATTGCACACTTAATCTCGCCCTCTGTGAAGTTATTATCGCACCATTCCCTATCTTCTATGCTTAATACTTTTTTAAGAGCCTCAATAGCTTCCCCTACACTACTCTCATCACACATATCTTTCTTGAATAGATTTTCATAATAATCCCTAACTACTCTTAAGATCCCTTCACGGTCATTAACTATTTGTCCCTTATTATCAAGTATTTCCCTAATTTCAGTTTTATTTTGTTTTTGTTTCTCCAGCCCCAGAAAAAAAGCCGTGCTTCTCTCCCCCTCATGCATATACTGAATCCTACTTCTGATTGCTGCGCCTCTACATTTTGCTATTTCCAAAGTTTTTAGCCTTTCTTTTAAATCTACATATTTTTCAGTACCAATATTTCCCTCACTATCTAATACTTTTATCTCCTCATTTAGCAAATTTCTTAAGTTTTCCTCAACTTCAAACTCCTTCTTTCTTTTCTCTATACCATATCTTATACATTTTCTCTTGATTCTTGTTTTCACACTCTCCCACCATACATCCATACACTCATCCTCATTCCACTCATCCATCATACTTTTCAAATAAACTCTCATACTTTTTTTAAACACTTCATCCCCCAAAAAACTCGCATTAAAACACCAGGACCTTCTAATAAAAGCCCCTTCCCTCTCCCCCACCTCCAACTTAATCCCCGCATGGTCACTCCAAGTGTTGTTTACATAGTCTACGTGTTTAACCCATTTTACACACCTACTGGCCACTAAGGCTAGATCTATCCTACTTTGTTTCAAATTATTTAAAACCACTTGTCTCCTCGAAAAAACTCTCTCCCACGGATGTAATACCCTCCAAATTTCCACCAATTGATTATTTTCCATCACCTCCTTAAGAGTGCTCCTGCTACGATCTCCCTTGAATGTATTATTTCTTGACACATCATTTACCGTTAGAGCAATATTGAAATCCCCAATAATAATACTCTTATGATTACACCATTCATTTAGTTTTAGCAAAAACACAACTCTCTCCTTCTCCTCATTAGGCGCATGTACGTTCAAAAGTCTTAACTCCCTCCCCTCAAAAACAAAGTCGACAACTAATAACCTCCCCTCCGAATCCCTATGAACTAAATTAATCCCCGTTATCTTTGGATTCTTAAAGAAAAAAAACACTCCCCTGGCTCTGGGAGTCCCATTTGAAAACAAAAATAGGCCTTTCCACTCTTTTTTAATCTTCTCACATAAATCAAAGTCCCACCTTGTCTCCTGTAGGCATAAAATGTCTGCTCTCAAATCTAGTATGCTTTTACGTTTTGCCTCAGTCCTCAGACCGTTCACGTTCAATGAAATAATATTTAAGGCCATAACAAAAAAACTAACAAAGAAAAAAACCAACGAAAAAAAGCCAGCATGTCTAATACCTTTCATTTAGATTACTTAAACCTTTTTATTCTTCTTCCCCCCCCCCTCCATTCTTTGCTTTGCCGACAACCTTTTTTTTGCTTCCCTTAACACCTCCATGTCTACATCACTCCCCGAGCTCCCCTCCCTCCCAGTTTCAGCAACACAATCCAACACACTGCCCCAAGTCATTTTAACAGTTCTTTCCCCCTTCTCCCCTCCACCCCCCATTCTTACCCCTTTTCGTTGTTCACCTTCTCCTCCTCTCAAATAGTCACTCTGCCGCTGTGGTAGGCCCGTGCTCTGCTCTCCCGTCTGGCCCCAGTCGATGTCCTGTCCTGTATCAAGCTCCTTCTCCGACTCTTCCTCCTCCTCCACAAGTGAGGGGAATTCTTCCCCCACAGAGTCATAGTCTCCGTCCATTTTCCCATCATCATCCTCGCTCTCTTCCTCCTCGCTCTCCCCGCTGTCCGGCACCCCCAGCTCCTCGCCATCAGGCTCCCCCGGATCACCAGCGTCCACCGCTCCTGGCTCTCCGCCATCTTCCGCCTTCTCTTCGACCACCTCCGCCTCTGCCTCCGCGCCTGGGCATACGCAATCCTCCTCCCTCCTCCTGCACGCCCGGCACCTTGGAAAGATAGCGTCGCACTCCCTTGCATAGTGACCCTGCTTTTTACAAGTGTGGCATGTAAACGTAGGGCACTCTCGGAGGATGTGGCCAGGCTGCATGCAGTTCCGGCAAACCTTCATTTGTCTATCATGAATAACTCTAAAGAATTCACTGCCTGTTGCGGTAAAGAACTTTGTCGAGTACGGCAAGGACTGTACGAGCTCAGTGAACTTAACTCGTACAATCCTTGTCCCATCCGCTATGTCCGTGCCTGGCCACATCCTCCTCTTTATTGGCGTGAGCGGCCGGACGCCCCACAGGTGCAGTTTATCTAAGATCTCCTGATCTGGCACATAAACGGGAAGGTTCAGGAAAGACACAACCATTTCATTAATACTAAGCTCTTTTCCACATATGCGAGTATTCCCGATCTTGAAGCCATCCAGTAGCTGCTGCTTCCCCTCATCGTTGCATACAGTCACTTCCAGCCTCCCTTGCGGCAGCACGCGACATCCTCTTATTCCCCCGCAGGTAGCCACCATTGTCTTCATTAGCTCCCCCACGGGCACCGCTTCTCCCATCTGCTCCACATTGAGAGTCAGTCCTTTCTCATAGCTCATGCATTCACCTGCACCTTTCTTCTCCCCAGCTCTGGGCTGCTCCGATGTGCTGCCACCACCACCGCGCCCACCATCACCTCCGCTTCCTCCTTCTCCTCCGCTCGCCTTCTCCGTTCTGCTCCTGCCCGCTTTTCCTGCATTTCTTCCCTCCACTCCAGCCTCCTTCTCCGCACCCGCACTCCTCTGCTGCACCGTCAGTTGTTTTCCTCTCTCACTTTTCTCATACGACGTTGTCGCTTTCTCTGCTCGTGCTCCAGTTTGGTGGTCCGCCGACACACCTGTCCCAGCTGGTAGCTTAGCAGCCGCTAAGCCCCGCTCCATTTTCCCGTCTTCCATTTCGAAAAAACACTAGTACGTGTACTGAGTGTGTTTAAAGCACTTAAGCACAAAAGAAAAACGATCCCCCAGCAGTCAGGGACTGCAGGGGGACGAAAAAAGCACCAAATTGGGCTATGCAGGTCAAAAAACTTTCACCAAACAATTCTCACACAGAGCTAGCTCCTCACCGTGTGTCACACCAACTACGACCATCTACACTCCAATCCTCTAGAGGGCGTCAGGGTGGTGTGGCCGTAAGCAAAGGCAGAGTGAACAAGTGGGCCTTTTATAGCTGGCTGCTGTGAGCAGTATTGCCTTTGATGTTTGATGTTTCTACCTCCTAATTGAGCAAAATGAAAGCTTTTTTCAACTTCAAAAAAGCTTACAGCACCTGGTATTCCCAGGCGGTCTCCCATCCAAGTACTAACCAGGCCCGACCCTGCTTAGCTTCCGAGATCGGACGAGATCGGGCGTGTTCAGGGTGGTATGGCCGTAAGCAAAGGCAGAGTGAACAAGTGGGCCTTTTATAGCTGGCTGCTGTGAGCAGTATTGCCTTTGATGTTTCTACCTCCTAATTGAGCAAAATGAAAGCTTTTTTCAACTTCAAAAAAGCTTACAGCACCTGGTATTCCCAGGCGGTCTCCCATCCAAGTACTAACCAGGCCCGACCCTGCTTAGCTTCCGAGATCGGACGAGATCGGGCGTGTTCAGGGTGGTATGGCCGTAAGCAAAGGCAGAGTGAACAAGTGGGCCTTTTATAGCTGGCTGCTGTGAGCAGTATTGCCTTTGATGTTTGATGTTTCTACCTCCTAATTGAGCAAAATGAAAGCTTTTTTCAACTTCAAAAAAGCTTACAGCACCTGGTATTCCCAGGCGGTCTCCCATCCAAGTACTAACCAGGCCCGACCCTGCTTAGCTTCCGAGATCGGACGAGATCGGGTGTGTTCAGGGTGGTATGGCCGTAAGCAAAGGCAGAGTGAACAAGTGGGCCTTTTATAGCTGGCTGCTGTG
The DNA here is from genome assembly GCA_949357725.1 of Hyperoplus immaculatus. Classification (NCBI taxonomy): domain Eukaryota; kingdom Metazoa; phylum Chordata; class Actinopteri; order Uranoscopiformes; family Ammodytidae; genus Hyperoplus; species Hyperoplus immaculatus. The sequence continues at coordinate 24,156,961 of OX442359.1, forward strand.
AGCAGTATTGCCTTTGATGTTTGATGTTTCTACCTCCTAATTGAGCAAAATGAAAGCTTTTTTCAACTTCAAAAAAGCTTACAGCACCTGGTATTCCCAGGCGGTCTCCCATCCAAGTACTAACCAGGCCCGACCCTGCTTAGCTTCCGAGATCGGACGAGATCGGGCGTGTTCAGGGTGGTATGGCCGTAAGCAAAGGCAGAGTGAACAAGTGGGCCTTTTATAGCTGGCTGCTGTGAGCAGTATTGCCTTTGATGTTTCTACATCCTAATTGAGCAAAATGAAAGCTTTTTTCAACTTCAAAAAAGCTTACAGCACCTGGTATTCCCAGGCGGTCTCCCATCCAAGTACTAACCAGGCCCGACCCTGCTTAGCTTCCGAGATCGGACGAGATCGGGCGTGTTCAGGGTGGTATGGCCGTAAGCAAAGGCAGAGTGAACAAGTGGGCCTTTTATAGCTGGCTGCTGTGAGCAGTATTGCCTTTGATGTTTGATGTTTCTACCTCCTAATTGAGCAAAATGAAAGCTTTTTTCAACTTCAAAAAAGCTTACAGCACCTGGTATTCCCAGGCGGTCTCCCATCCAAGTACTAACCAGGCCCGACCCTGCTTAGCTTCCGAGATCGGACGAGATCGGGCGTGTTCAGGGTGGTATGGCCGTAAGCAAAGGCAGAGTGAACAAGTGGGCCTTTTATAGCTGGCTGCTGTGAGCAGTATTGCCTTTGATGTTTGATGTTTCTACCTCCTAATTGAGCAAAATGAAAGCTTTTTTCAACTTCAAAAAAGCTTACAGCACCTGGTATTCCCAGGCGGTCTCCCATCCAAGTACTAACCAGGCCCGACCCTGCTTAGCTTCCGAGATCGGACGAGATCGGGCGTGTTCAGGGTGGTATGGCCGTAAGCAAAGGCAGAGTGAACAAGTGGGCCTTTTATAGCTGGCTGCTGTGAGCAGTATTGCCTTTGATGTTTGATGTTTCTACCTCCTAATTGAGCAAAATGAAAGCTTTTTTCAACTTCAAAAAAGCTTACAGCACCTGGTATTCCCAGGCGGTCTCCCATCCAAGTACTAACCAGGCCCGACCCTGCTTAGCTTCCGAGATCGGACGAGATCGGGCGTGTTCAGGGTGGTATGGCCGTAAGCAAAGGCAGAGTGAACAAGTGGGCCTTTTATAGCTGGCTGCTGTGAGCAGTATTGCCTTTGATGTTTGATGTTTCTACCTCCTAATTGAGCAAAATGAAAGCTTTTTTCAACTTCAAAAAAGCTTACAGCACCTGGTATTCCCAGGCGGTCTCCCATCCAAGTACTAACCAGGCCCGACCCTGCTTAGCTTCCGAGATCGGACGAGATCGGGCGTGTTCAGGGTGGTATGGCCGTAAGCAAAGGCAGAGTGAACAAGTGGGCCTTTTATAGCTGGCTGCTGTGAGCAGTATTGCCTTTGATGTTTGATGTTTCTACCTCCTAATTGAGCAAAATGAAAGCTTTTTTCAACTTCAAAAAAGCTTACAGCACCTGGTATTCCCAGGCGGTCTCCCATCCAAGTACTAACCAGGCCTGACCCTGCTTAGCTTCCGAGATCGGACGAGATCGGGCGTGTTCAGGGTGGTATGGCCGTAAGCAAAGGCAGAGTGAACAAGTGGGCCTTTTATAGCTGGCTGCTGTGAGCAGTATTGCCTTTGATGTTTGATGTTTCTACCTCCTAATTGAGCAAAATGAAAGCTTTTTTCAACTTCAAAAAAGCTTACAGCACCTGGTATTCCCAGGCGGTCTCCCATCCAAGTACTAACCAGGCCCGACCCTGCTTAGCTTCCGAGATCGGACGAGATCGGGCGTGTTCAGGGTGGTATGGCCGTAAGCAAAGGCAGAGTGAACAAGTGGGCCTTTTATAGCTGGCTGCTGTGAGCAGTATTGCCTTTGATGTTTGATGTTTCTACCTCCTAATTGAGCAAAATGAAAGCTTTTTTCAACTTCAAAAAAGCTTACAGCACCTGGTATTCCCAGGCGGTCTCCCATCCAAGTACTAACCAGGCCCGACCCTGCTTAGCTTCCGAGATCGGACGAGATCGGGCGTGTTCAGGGTGGTATGGCCATAAGCAAAGGCAGAGTGAACAAGTGGGCCTTTTATAGCTGGCTGGCAAAATGAAAGCTTTTTTCAACTTCAAAAAAGCTTACAGCACCTGGTATTCCCAGGCGGTCTCCCATCCAAGTACTAACCAGGCCCGACCCTGCTTAGCTTCCGAGATCGGACGAGATCGGGCGTGTTCAGGGTGGTATGGCCGTAAGCAAAGGCAGAGTGAACAAGTGGGCCTTTTATAGCTGGCTGCTGTGAGCAGTATTGCCTTTGATGTTTCTACCTCCTAATTGAGCAAAATGAAAGCTTTTTTCAACTTCAAAAAAGCTTACAGCACCTGGTATTCCCAGGCGGTCTCCCATCCAAGTACTAACCAGGCCCGACCCTGCTTAGCTTCCGAGATCGGACGAGATCGGGCGTGTTCAGGGTGGTATGGCCGTAAGCAAAGGCAGAGTGAACAAGTGGGCCTTTTATAGCTGGCTGCTGTGAGCAGTATTGCCTTTGATGTTTCTACCTCCTAATTGAGCAAAATGAAAGCTTTTTTCAACTTCAAAAAAGCTTACAGCACCTGGTATTCCCAGGCGGTCTCCCATCCAAGTACTAACCAGGCCCGACCCTGCTTAGCTTCCGAGATCGGACGAGATCGGGCGTGTTCAGGGTGGTATGGCCGTAAGCAAAGGCAGAGTGAACAAGTGGGCCTTTTATAGCTGGCTGCTGTGAGCAGTATTGCCTTTGATGTTTCTACCTCCTAATTGAGCAAAATGAAAGCTTTTTTCAACTTCAAAAAAGCTTACAGCACCTGGTATTCCCAGGCGGTCTCCCATCCAAGTACTAACCAGGCCCGACCCTGCTTAGCTTCCGAGATCGGACGAGATCGGGCGTGTTCAGGGTGGTATGGCCGTAAGCAAAGGCAGAGTGAACAAGTGGGCCTTTTATAGCTGGCTGCTGTGAGCAGTATTGCCTTTGATGTTTCTACCTCCTAATTGAGCAAAATGAAAGCTTTTTTCAACTTCAAAAAAGCTTACAGCACCTGGTATTCCCAGGCGGTCTCCCATCCAAGTACTAACCAGGCCCGACCCTGCTTAGCTTCCGAGATCGGACGAGATCGGGCGTGTTCAGGGTGGTATGGCCGTAAGCAAAGGCAGAGTGAACAAGTGGGCCTTTTATAGCTGGCTGCTGTGAGCAGTATTGCCTTTGATGTTTCTACCTCCTAATTGAGCAAAATGAAAGCTTTTTTCAACTTCAAAAAAGCTTACAGCACCTGGTATTCCCAGGCGGTCTCCCATCCAAGTACTAACCAGGCCCGACCCTGCTTAGCTTCCGAGATCGGACGAGATCGGGCGTGTTCAGGGTGGTATGGCCGTAAGCAAAGGCAGAGTGAACAAGTGGGCCTTTTATAGCTGGCTGCTGTGAGCAGTATTGCCTTTGATGTTTCTACCTCCTAATTGAGCAAAATGAAAGCTTTTTTCAACTTCAAAAAAGCTTACAGCACCTGGTATTCCCAGGCGGTCTCCCATCCAAGTACTAACCAGGCCCGACCCTGCTTAGCTTCCGAGATCGGACGAGATCGGGCGTGTTCAGGGTGGTATGGCCGTAAGCAAAGGCAGAGTGAACAAGTGGGCCTTTTATAGCTGGCTGCTGTGAGCAGTATTGCCTTTGATGTTTCTACCTCCTAATTGAGCAAAATGAAAGCTTTTTTCAACTTCAAAAAAGCTTACAGCACCTGGTATTCCCAGGCGGTCTCCCATCCAAGTACTAACCAGGCCCGACCCTGCTTAGCTTCCGAGATCGGACGAGATCGGGCGTGTTCAGGGTGGTATGGCCGTAAGCAAAGGCAGAGTGAACAAGTGGGCCTTTTATAGCTGGCTGCTGTGAGCAGTATTGCCTTTGATGTTTCTACCTCCTAATTGAGCAAAATGAAAGCTTTTTTCAACTTCAAAAAAGCTTACAGCACCTGGTATTCCCAGGCGGTCTCCCATCCAAGTACTAACCAGGCCCGACCCTGCTTAGCTTCCGAGATCGGACGAGATCGGGCGTGTTCAGGGTGGTATGGCCGTAAGCAAAGGCAGAGTGAACAAGTGGGCCTTTTATAGCTGGCTGCTGTGAGCAGTATTGCCTTTGATGTTTCTACCTCCTAATTGAGCAAAATGAAAGCTTTTTTCAACTTCAAAAAAGCTTACAGCACCTGGTATTCCCAGGCGGTCTCCCATCCAAGTACTAACCAGGCCCGACCCTGCTTAGCTTCCGAGATCGGACGAGATCGGGCGTGTTCAGGGTGGTATGGCCGTAAGCAAAGGCAGAGTGAACAAGTGGGCCTTTTATAGCTGGCTGCTGTGAGCAGTATTGCCTTTGATGTTTCTACCTCCTAATTGAGCAAAATGAAAGCTTTTTTCAACTTCAAAAAAGCTTACAGCACCTGGTATTCCCAGGCGGTCTCCCATCCAAGTACTAACCAGGCCCGACCCTGCTTAGCTTCCGAGATCGGACGAGATCGGGCGTGTTCAGGGTGGTATGGCCGTAAGCAAAGGCAGAGTGAACAAGTGGGCCTTTTATAGCTGGCTGCTGTGAGCAGTATTGCCTTTGATGTTTCTACCTCCTAATTGAGCAAAATGAAAGCTTTTTTCAACTTCAAAAAAGCTTACAGCACCTGGTATTCCCAGGCGGTCTCCCATCCAAGTACTAACCAGGCCCGACCCTGCTTAGCTTCCGAGATCGGACGAGATCGGGCGTGTTCAGGGTGGTATGGCCGTAAGCAAAGGCAGAGTGAACAAGTGGGCCTTTTATAGCTGGCTGCTGTGAGCAGTATTGCCTTTGATGTTTCTACCTCCTAATTGAGCAAAATGAAAGCTTTTTTCAACTTCAAAAAAGCTTACAGCACCTGGTATTCCCAGGCGGTCTCCCATCCAAGTACTAACCAGGCCCGACCCTGCTTAGCTTCCGAGATCGGACGAGATCGGGCGTGTTCAGGGTGGTATGGCCGTAAGCAAAGGCAGAGTGAACAAGTGGGCCTTTTATAGCTGGCTGCTGTGAGCAGTATTGCCTTTGATGTTTCTACCTCCTAATTGAGCAAAATGAAAGCTTTTTTCAACTTCAAAAAAGCTTACAGCACCTGGTATTCCCAGGCGGTCTCCCATCCAAGTACTAACCAGGCCCGACCCTGCTTAGCTTCCGAGATCGGACGAGATCGGGCGTGTTCAGGGTGGTATGGCCGTAAGCAAAGGCAGAGTGAACAAGTGGGCCTTTTATAGCTGGCTGCTGTGAGCAGTATTGCCGTTTGATGTTTCTACCTCCTAATTGAGCAAAATGAAAGCTTTTTTCAACTTCAAAAAAGCTTACAGCACCTGGTATTCCCAGGCGGTCTCCCATCCAAGTACTAACCAGGCCCGACCCTGCTTAGCTTCCGAGATCGGACGAGATCGGGCGTGTTCAGGGTGGTATGGCCGTAAGCAAAGGCAGAGTGAACAAGTGGGCCTTTTATAGCTGGCTGCTGTGAGCAGTATTGCCTTTGATTTGATGTTTCTACCTCCTAATTGAGCAAAATGAAAGCTTTTTTCAACTTCAAAAAAGCTTACAGCACCTGGTATTCCCAGGCGGTCTCCCATCCAAGTACTAACCAGGCCCGACCCTGCTTAGCTTCCGAGATCGGACGAGATCGGGCGTGTTCAGGGTGGTATGGCCGTAAGCAAAGGCAGAGTGAACAAGTGGGCCTTTTATAGCTGGCTGCTGTGAGCAGTATTGCCTTTGATGTTTCTACCTCCTAATTGAGCAAAATGAAAGCTTTTTTCAACTTCAAAAAAGCTTACAGCACCTGGTATTCCCAGGCGGTCTCCCATCCAAGTACTAACCAGGCCCGACCCTGCTTAGCTTCCGAGATCGGACGAGATCGGGCGTGTTCAGGGTGGTATGGCCGTAAGCAAAGGCAGAGTGAACAAGTGGGCCTTTTATAGCTGGCTGCTGTGAGCAGTATTGCCTTTGATGTTTCTACCTCCTAATTGAGCAAAATGAAAGCTTTTTTCAACTTCAAAAAAGCTTACAGCACCTGGTATTCCCAGGCGGTCTCCCATCCAAGTACTAACCAGGCCCGACCCTGCTTAGCTTCCGAGATCGGACGAGATCGGGCGTGTTCAGGGTGGTATGGCCGTAAGCAAAGGCAGAGTGAACAAGTGGGCCTTTTATAGCTGGCTGCTGTGAGCAGTATTGCCTTTGATGTTTCTACCTCCTAATTGAGCAAAATGAAAGCTTTTTTCAACTTCAAAAAAGCTTACAGCACCTGGTATTCCCAGGCGGTCTCCCATCCAAGTACTAACCAGGCCCGACCCTGCTTAGCTTCCGAGATCGGACGAGATCGGGCGTGTTCAGGGTGGTATGGCCGTAAGCAAAGGCAGAGTGAACAAGTGGGCCTTTTATAGCTGGCTGCTGTGAGCAGTATTGCCTTTGATGTTTCTACCTCCTAATTGAGCAAAATGAAAGCTTTTTTCAACTTCAAAAAAGCTTACAGCACCTGGTATTCCCAGGCGGTCTCCCATCCAAGTACTAACCAGGCCCGACCCTGCTTAGCTTCCGAGATCGGACGAGATCGGGCGTGTTCAGGGTGGTATGGCCGTAAGCAAAGGCAGAGTGAACAAGTGGGCCTTTTATAGCTGGCTGCTGTGAGCAGTATTGCCTTTGATGTTTCTACCTCCTAATTGAGCAAAATGAAAGCTTTTTTCAACTTCAAAAAAGCTTACAGCACCTGGTATTCCCAGGCGGTCTCCCATCCAAGTACTAACCAGGCCCGACCCTGCTTAGCTTCCGAGATCGGACGAGATCGGGCGTGTTCAGGGTGGTATGGCCGTAAGCAAAGGCAGAGTGAACAAGTGGGCCTTTTATAGCTGGCTGCTGTGAGCAGTATTGCCTTTGATGTTTCTACCTCCTAATTGAGCAAAATGAAAGCTTTTTTCAACTTCAAAAAAGCTTACAGCACCTGGTATTCCCAGGCGGTCTCCCATCCAAGTACTAACCAGGCCCGACCCTGCTTAGCTTCCGAGATCGGACGAGATCGGGCGTGTTCAGGGTGGTATGGCCGTAAGCAAAGGCAGAGTGAACAAGTGGGCCTTTTATAGCTGGCTGCTGTGAGCAGTATTGCCTTTGATGTTTCTACCTCCTAATTGAGCAAAATGAAAGCTTTTTTCAACTTCAAAAAAGCTTACAGCACCTGGTATTCCCAGGCGGTCTCCCATCCAAGTACTAACCAGGCCCGACCCTGCTTAGCTTCCGAGATCGGACGAGATCGGGCGTGTTCAGGGTGGTATGGCCGTAAGCAAAGGCAGAGTGAACAAGTGGGCCTTTTATAGCTGGCTGCTGTGAGCAGTATTGCCTTTGATGTTTCTACCTCCTAATTGAGCAAAATGAAAGCTTTTTTCAACTTCAAAAAAGCTTACAGCACCTGGTATTCCCAGGCGGTCTCCCATCCAAGTACTAACCAGGCCCGACCCTGCTTAGCTTCCGAGATCGGACGAGATCGGGCGTGTTCAGGGTGGTATGGCCGTAAGCAAAGGCAGAGTGAACAAGTGGGCCTTTTATAGCTGGCTGCTGTGAGCAGTATTGCCTTTGATGTTTCTACCTCCTAATTGAGCAAAATGAAAGCTTTTTTCAACTTCAAAAAAGCTTACAGCACCTGGTATTCCCAGGCGGTCTCCCATCCAAGTACTAACCAGGCCCGACCCTGCTTAGCTTCCGAGATCGGACGAGATCGGGCGTGTTCAGGGTGGTATGGCCGTAAGCAAAGGCAGAGTGAACAAGTGGGCCTTTTATAGCTGGCTGCTGTGAGCAGTATTGCCTTTGATGTTTCTACCTCCTAATTGAGCAAAATGAAAGCTTTTTTCAACTTCAAAAAAGCTTACAGCACCTGGTATTCCCAGGCGGTCTCCCATCCAAGTACTAACCAGGCCCGACCCTGCTTAGCTTCCGAGATCGGACGAGATCGGGCGTGTTCAGGGTGGTATGGCCGTAAGCAAAGGCAGAGTGAACAAGTGGGCCTTTTATAGCTGGCTGCTGTGAGCAGTATTGCCTTTGATGTTTCTACCTCCTAATTGAGCAAAATGAAAGCTTTTTTCAACTTCAAAAAAGCTTACAGCACCTGGTATTCCCAGGCGGTCTCCCATCCAAGTACTAACCAGGCCCGACCCTGCTTAGCTTCCGAGATCGGACGAGATCGGGCGTGTTCAGGGTGGTATGGCCGTAAGCAAAGGCAGAGTGAACAAGTGGGCCTTTTATAGCTGGCTGCTGTGAGCAGTATTGCCTTTGATGTTTCTACCTCCTAATTGAGCAAAATGAAAGCTTTTTTCAACTTCAAAAAAGCTTACAGCACCTGGTATTCCCAGGCGGTCTCCCATCCAAGTACTAACCAGGCCCGACCCTGCTTAGCTTCCGAGATCGGACGAGATCGGGCGTGTTCAGGGTGGTATGGCCGTAAGCAAAGGCAGAGTGAACAAGTGGGCCTTTTATAGCTGGCTGCTGTGAGCAGTATTGCCTTTGATGTTTCTACCTCCTAATTGAGCAAAATGAAAGCTTTTTTCAACTTCAAAAAAGCTTACAGCACCTGGTATTCCCAGGCGGTCTCCCATCCAAGTACTAACCAGGCCCGACCCTGCTTAGCTTCCGAGATCGGACGAGATCGGGCGTGTTCAGGGTGGTATGGCCGTAAGCAAAGGCAGAGTGAACAAGTGGGCCTTTTATAGCTGGCTGGCGTGTTCAGGGTGGTATGGCCGTAAGCAAAGGCAGAGTGAACAAGTGGGCCTTTTATAGCTGGCTGCTGTGAGCAGTATTGCCTTTGATGTTTGATGTTTCTACCTCCTAATTGAGCAAAATGAAAGCTTTTTTCAACTTCAAAAAAGCTTACAGCACCTGGTATTCCCAGGCGGTCTCCCATCCAAGTACTAACCAGGCCCGACCCTGCTTAGCTTCCGAGATCGGACGAGATCGGGCGTGTTCAGGGTGGTATGGCCGTAAGCAAAGGCAGAGTGAACAAGTGGGCCTTTTATAGCTGGCTGCTGTGAGCAGTATTGCCTTTGATGTTTGATGTTTCTACCTCCTAATTGAGCAAAATGAAAGCTTTTTTCAACTTCAAAAAAGCTTACAGCACCTGGTATTCCCAGGCGGTCTCCCATCCAAGTACTAACCAGGCCCGACCCTGCTTAGCTTCCGAGATCGGACGAGATCGGGCGTGTTCAGGGTGGTATGGCCGTAAGCAAAGGCAGAGTGAACAAGTGGGCCTTTTATAGCTGGCTGCTGTGAGCAGTATTGCCTTTGATGTTTCTACCTCCTAATTGAGCAAAATGAAAGCTTTTTTCAACTTCAAAAAAGCTTACAGCACCTGGTATTCCCAGGCGGTCTCCCATCCAAGTACTAACCAGGCCCGACCCTGCTTAGCTTCCGAGATCGGACGAGATCGGGCGTGTTCAGGGTGGTATGGCCGTAAGCAAAGGCAGAGTGAACAAGTGGGCCTTTTATAGCTGGCTGCTGTGAGCAGTATTGCCTTTGATGTTTGATGTTTCTACCTCCTAATTGAGCAAAATGAAAGCTTTTTTCAACTTCAAAAAAGCTTACAGCACCTGGTATTCCCAGGCGGTCTCCCATCCAAGTACTAACCAGGCACAGGTGCAGGGGTCACCTTGGTGACCCCTGCACCAATGTGACCCGTGCACCGGTCTCCAATCCCTCGTAACCATATTGTATAAAACAGACCTTGTGGTGTAGAGATAATGATAAGGGCTTGAAGACTGAACATTTTAGGTTCAAGTCCCATATCTGCAAAGACATTTTATCCGGCTTAAGTGTCCGAGTGTCTTTATTGCTTGAGTATACTTTAGGTTTCGAAGCACCTCTTATACACAATCGATCTTTGATTAGACAGTATAGGCTAATAGCCTATATAGATGGAGTAGCCTAGCCTATGTAGGATGTAGGACGCTATTATGGCTTTACGAACACAGACTAACAATGTTGGCCGGATTAAGTAGGACATCCGGGTACTTATTCTAACCATCCTAAATCCTGCCACAAGAATCGGGACATCCTAAATCTTTTTTCTGCATACTATAGTAGACAGTTTGCGATTCGGAGCGGAGGGACGGTAACTTGACAGTAACACTAGCTCAGTCGGGGTATTTAACAGAGTTTAGCCATTCAGGCAGCTGCTGCCACTCAACCGGATACGTAGTTCAAACGGTTTTTTATTGCAGATTGTCAAGAGTTACGATAAACCATGGTTTAGGATTTGTTTACCAGTTTGTGCCAATTATAGTAACCTATCTGTTCAATTGAGGCGGGTATGTTTACGCTGCACCAGAGGAAATGCTGCCTGAGAGTCTTAACGTAGGGAAATAACGAAAGCAAATTATGGATCGGACTCCATGTTTGTAGTCCAAGTTTGCTACTATGAAAGTAGTGCTAGCGATTATTACACGGATGTATGGTCGTGATTTCGGGGATTCATTCAATGTGATCAAGCTATTCAGATCATTTTTAATCTGAAACATTACATTTGTCGAAGATGCAGGATGACGCGCGCTACCTCAAGCGGTGAGACTTTTCAAAGATAACAATATTGTATCGTGATATTGCTGGGTTAGTTCATTTTATCTTGGTAAATAGTAGCTAACTGACGTTAGTTTATCTAGCTAACATTGCTACAAAGCCTTCTGCACGTTAATAAAAATTAGAGTACTTCTGCTCCATCCTTAACTAACACTTTGGATGAGAGTGGGGTTATAACATTGCATCATATGTAGTCAGCCCTGATGTGTGCACTTCTCTTGCATGGAGAGAAGCTCAAACCAGGTACCGTTTACACTTTGGGTAATTTAATGTATTTTGCTCGCCAGGAACAGCGAGCATCCGGTGTTATATAATTTATGAGTTTTTCTTAACCCCTCTGACCCACCAATTAATTTGGCATACATTTAATCCCAACATGCAACACATACTTTTACCAAATGCACAACCAGTGAGCTTGCTTCCACAATCATCTCTCCAAAACCGCCCCTACGAGAGAGGGCTAACGAATGCAGAGTAGGGAGCATCTGTATGCCTACAAACAAACAACCTGTGTTTCCTTGTAGATTTACTCAATGCCGAATCTACCACAAGGTCATACAAATCATTAGAAACGTGTTTACATTTCCAGACGATCAATTTTTCCAGTGATAACACACAATGTCATTTAACCGACAGATTGTCAAACTGGGTTTGGCGTTCCATATCTGCAATATCTGGGTTACAGCTAATATAGCTAGCAAGCTACTATGAGACGTCGACCGATCATCTGCTGAGCTAATTGTCGGCCTCCCGTTGAATAGGTTAAGTGTAGTTTAACGCTAATATATGACTGTGTTGACTGCACGTTTTTCGACCCTTTTTGGACAAATATGTCAGCCCGTTAACCAGCGAGCACAGCCATGTTCGTCTGGGCGTGTCTTCCTGTAACGTTATTGTTGTGGTTGGTGGCGTTGTTGACTTCACCATGAATGTAAAACGCAAGCCCAAGAGTTATTTAACATGTATTTTAAAACGAGTTCACTGTTGTTTTACAAGTTACTCATAAAAGGTTAAAGCTATAGTACTTTGTAACCTTGCTTTTTGTTGTTTATTTTGTGACACCTCTCTTGCAGAAAGTGGTCATTGCAGTCTTTTCTTCTGCAATCCCCCTTTAAAATGAAAATTGTCTGACATGCAAAGCAACACCCCCAAAATCAAACCAGGGTTTGCTTGAGCCTGGAGTATATTTTTGAAAGCAATAACTATGTCATCAGAAACGGTATTAATTCATCTGAGCATCACCAACATATACGTTATGATATAATGTGTCATTACATGGTACATGTGTGACTAATTGCATTCATTCATTGTTACGGATGACCACAAGCTGAAAA
>OX442359.1:24169138-24174138 GCA_949357725.1 Hyperoplus immaculatus
AGAAGCTTACAGCACCTGGTATTCCCAGGCGGTCTCCCATCCAAGTACTAACCAGGCCCGACCCTGCTTAGCTTCCGAGATCGGACGAGATCGGGCGTGTTCAGGGTGGTATGGCCGTAAGCAAAGGCAGAGTGAACAAGTGGGCCTTTTATAGCTGGCTGCTGTGAGCAGTATTGCCTTTGATGTTTGATGTTTCTACCTCCTAATTGAGCAAAATGAAAGCTTTTTTCAACTTCAAAAAAGCTTACAGCACCTGGTATTCCCAGGCGGTCTCCCATCCAAGTACTAACCAGGCCCGACCCTGCTTAGCTTCCGAGATCGGACGAGATCGGGCGTGTTCAGGGTGGTATGGCCGTAAGCAAAGGCAGAGTGAACAAGTGGGCCTTTTATAGCTGGCTGCTGTGAGCAGTATTGCCTTTGATGTTTGATGTTTCTACCTCCTAATTGAGCAAAATGAAAGCTTTTTTCAACTTCAAAAAAGCTTACAGCACCTGGTATTCCCAGGCGGTCTCCCATCCAAGTACTAACCAGGCCCGACCCTGCTTAGCTTCCGAGATCGGACGAGATCGGGCGTGTTCAGGGTGGTATGGCCGTAAGCAAAGGCAGAGTGAACAAGTGGGCCTTTTATAGCTGGCTGCTGTGAGCAGTATTGCCTTTGATGTTTGATGTTTCTACCTCCTAATTGAGCAAAATGAAAGCTTTTTTCAACTTCAAAAAAGCTTACAGCACCTGGTATTCCCAGGCGGTCTCCCATCCAAGTACTAACCAGGCCCGACCCTGCTTAGCTTCCGAGATCGGACGAGATCGGGCGTGTTCAGGGTGGTATGGCCGTAAGCAAAGGCAGAGTGAACAAGTGGGCCTTTTATAGCTGGCTGCTGTGAGCAGTATTGCCTTTGATGTTTGATGTTTCTACCTCCTAATTGAGCAAAATGAAAGCTTTTTTCAACTTCAAAAAAGCTTACAGCACCTGGTATTCCCAGGCGGTCTCCCATCCAAGTACTAACCAGGCCCGACCCTGCTTAGCTTCCGAGATCGGACGAGATCGGGCGTGTTCAGGGTGGTATGGCCGTAAGCAAAGGCAGAGTGAACAAGTGGGCCTTTTATAGCTGGCTGCTGTGAGCAGTATTGCCTTTGATGTTTGATGTTTCTACCTCCTAATTGAGCAAAATGAAAGCTTTTTTCAACTTCAAAAAAGCTTACAGCACCTGGTATTCCCAGGCGGTCTCCCATCCAAGTACTAACCAGGCCCGACCCTGCTTAGCTTCCGAGATCGGACGAGATCGGGCGTGTTCAGGGTGGTATGGCCGTAAGCAAAGGCAGAGTGAACAAGTGGGCCTTTTATAGCTGGCTGCTGTGAGCAGTATTGCCTTTGATGTTTGATGTTTCTACCTCCTAATTGAGCAAAATGAAAGCTTTTTTCAACTTCAAAAAAGCTTACAGCACCTGGTATTCCCAGGCGGTCTCCCATCCAAGTACTAACCAGGCCCGACCCTGCTTAGCTTCCGAGATCGGACGAGATCGGGCGTGTTCAGGGTGGTATGGCCGTAAGCAAAGGCAGAGTGAACAAGTGGGCCTTTTATAGCTGGCTGCTGTGAGCAGTATTGCCTTTGATGTTTGATGTTTCTACCTCCTAATTGAGCAAAATGAAAGCTTTTTTCAACTTCAAAAAAGCTTACAGCACCTGGTATTCCCAGGCGGTCTCCCATCCAAGTACTAACCAGGCCCGACCCTGCTTAGCTTCCGAGATCGGACGAGATCGGGCGTGTTCAGGGTGGTATGGCCGTAAGCAAAGGCAGAGTGAACAAGTGGGCCTTTTATAGCTGGCTGCTGTGAGCAGTATTGCCTTTGATGTTTGATGTTTCTACCTCCTAATTGAGCAAAATGAAAGCTTTTTTCAACTTCAAAAAAGCTTACAGCACCTGGTATTCCCAGGCGGTCTCCCATCCAAGTACTAACCAGGCCCGACCCTGCTTAGCTTCCGAGATCGGACGAGATCGGGCGTGTTCAGGGTGGTATGGCCGTAAGCAAAGGCAGAGTGAACAAGTGGGCCTTTTATAGCTGGCTGCTGTGAGCAGTATTGCCTTTGATGTTTGATGTTTCTACCTCCTAATTGAGCAAAATGAAAGCTTTTTTCAACTTCAAAAAAGCTTACAGCACCTGGTATTCCCAGGCGGTCTCCCATCCAAGTACTAACCAGGCCCGACCCTGCTTAGCTTCCGAGATCGGACGAGATCGGGCGTGTTCAGGGTGGTATGGCCGTAAGCAAAGGCAGAGTGAACAAGTGGGCCTTTTATAGCTGGCTGCTGTGAGCAGTATTGCCTTTGATGTTTGATGTTTCTACCTCCTAATTGAGCAAAATGAAAGCTTTTTTCAACTTCAAAAAAGCTTACAGCACCTGGTATTCCCAGGCGGTCTCCCATCCAAGTACTAACCAGGCCCGACCCTGCTTAGCTTCCGAGATCGGACGAGATCGGGCGTGTTCAGGGTGGTATGGCCGTAAGCAAAGGCAGAGTGAACAAGTGGGCCTTTTATAGCTGGCTGCTGTGAGCAGTATTGCCTTTGATGTTTGATGTTTCTACCTCCTAATTGAGCAAAATGAAAGCTTTTTTCAACTTCAAAAAAGCTTACAGCACCTGGTATTCCCAGGCGGTCTCCCATCCAAGTACTAACCAGGCCCGACCCTGCTTAGCTTCCGAGATCGGACGAGATCGGGCGTGTTCAGGGTGGTATGGCCGTAAGCAAAGGCAGAGTGAACAAGTGGGCCTTTTATAGCTGGCTGCTGTGAGCAGTATTGCCTTTGATGTTTGATGTTTCTACCTCCTAATTGAGCAAAATGAAAGCTTTTTTCAACTTCAAAAAAGCTTACAGCACCTGGTATTCCCAGGCGGTCTCCCATCCAAGTACTAACCAGGCCCGACCCTGCTTAGCTTCCGAGATCGGACGAGATCGGGCGTGTTCAGGGTGGTATGGCCGTAAGCAAAGGCAGAGTGAACAAGTGGGCCTTTTATAGCTGGCTGCTGTGAGCAGTATTGCCTTTGATGTTTGATGTTTCTACCTCCTAATTGAGCAAAATGAAAGCTTTTTTCAACTTCAAAAAAGCTTACAGCACCTGGTATTCCCAGGCGGTCTCCCATCCAAGTACTAACCAGGCCCGACCCTGCTTAGCTTCCGAGATCGGACGAGATCGGGCGTGTTCAGGGTGGTATGGCCGTAAGCAAAGGCAGAGTGAACAAGTGGGCCTTTTATAGCTGGCTGCTGTGAGCAGTATTGCCTTTGATGTTTGATGTTTCTACCTCCTAATTGAGCAAAATGAAAGCTTTTTTCAACTTCAAAAAAGCTTACAGCACCTGGTATTCCCAGGCGGTCTCCCATCCAAGTACTAACCAGGCCCGACCCTGCTTAGCTTCCGAGATCGGACGAGATCGGGCGTGTTCAGGGTGGTATGGCCGTAAGCAAAGGCAGAGTGAACAAGTGGGCCTTTTATAGCTGGCTGCTGTGAGCAGTATTGCCTTTGATGTTTGATGTTTCTACCTCCTAATTGAGCAAAATGAAAGCTTTTTTCAACTTCAAAAAAGCTTACAGCACCTGGTATTCCCAGGCGGTCTCCCATCCAAGTACTAACCAGGCCCGACCCTGCTTAGCTTCCGAGATCGGACGAGATCGGGCGTGTTCAGGGTGGTATGGCCGTAAGCAAAGGCAGAGTGAACAAGTGGGCCTTTTATAGCTGGCTGCTGTGAGCAGTATTGCCTTTGATGTTTGATGTTTCTACCTCCTAATTGAGCAAAATGAAAGCTTTTTTCAACTTCAAAAAAGCTTACAGCACCTGGTATTCCCAGGCGGTCTCCCATCCAAGTACTAACCAGGCCCGACCCTGCTTAGCTTCCGAGATCGGACGAGATCGGGCGTGTTCAGGGTGGTATGGCCGTAAGCAAAGGCAGAGTGAACAAGTGGGCCTTTTATAGCTGGCTGCTGTGAGCAGTATTGCCTTTGATGTTTGATGTTTCTACCTCCTAATTGAGCAAAATGAAAGCTTTTTTCAACTTCAAAAAAGCTTACAGCACCTGGTATTCCCAGGCGGTCTCCCATCCAAGTACTAACCAGGCCCGACCCTGCTTAGCTTCCGAGATCGGACGAGATCGGGCGTGTTCAGGGTGGTATGGCCGTAAGCAAAGGCAGAGTGAACAAGTGGGCCTTTTATAGCTGGCTGCTGTGAGCAGTATTGCCTTTGATGTTTGATGTTTCTACCTCCTAATTGAGCAAAATGAAAGCTTTTTTCAACTTCAAAAAAGCTTACAGCACCTGGTATTCCCAGGCGGTCTCCCATCCAAGTACTAACCAGGCCCGACCCTGCTTAGCTTCCGAGATCGGACGAGATCGGGCGTGTTCAGGGTGGTATGGCCGTAAGCAAAGGCAGAGTGAACAAGTGGGCCTTTTATAGCTGGCTGCTGTGAGCAGTATTGCCTTTGATGTTTCTACCTCCTAATTGAGCAAAATGAAAGCTTTTTTCAACTTCAAAAAAGCTTACAGCACCTGGTATTCCCAGGCGGTCTCCCATCCAAGTACTAACCAGGCCCGACCCTGCTTAGCTTCCGAGATCGGACGAGATCGGGCGTGTTCAGGGTGGTATGGCCGTAAGCAAAGGCAGAGTGAACAAGTGGGCCTTTTATAGCTGGCTGCTGTGAGCAGTATTGCCTTTGATGTTTCTACCTCCTAATTGAGCAAAATGAAAGCTTTTTTCAACTTCAAAAAAGCTTACAGCACCTGGTATTCCCAGGCGGTCTCCCATCCAAGTACTAACCAGGCCCGACCCTGCTTAGCTTCCGAGATCGGACGAGATCGGGCGTGTTCAGGGTGGTATGGCCGTAAGCAAAGGCAGAGTGAACAAGTGGGCCTTTTATAGCTGGCTGCTGTGAGCAGTATTGCCTTTGATGTTTGATGTTTCTACCTCCTAATTGAGCAAAATGAAAGCTTTTTTCAACTTCAAAAAAGCTTACAGCACC
>OX442359.1:24184138-24196638 GCA_949357725.1 Hyperoplus immaculatus
CACAGAATCTTCCCTCGTACAAATACCCACTAAATTAGACCACCCCTCGGACCCAAAGCAAAACCAGACAATAAACACAGAATCTTTCCTCGTACACATACCCACTAAATTAAACCACCCCTCAAACCCAAAAAAAACAGACAATAAACACAAAATCTTTCCTCGTACATGAACCCACTAAATTAAACCACCCCTCAAACCCAAAAGAACCAGACAATAAACACAGAATCTTTCCTCGTACATGTACCCACTAAATTAAACCACCCCTCAAACCCAAAAGAACCAGACAATAAACACAGGATCTTTCCTCGTACATGTACCCACGCAATTAAACCACCCCTCGAAACCAAAAAAAAAACCAGACAATAAACACAGAAACTTTCCTCATACATGTCCCCACTAAATTAAACCACCCCTCAATATGAATATCTACACAAACCTAAAACCCACACAAAACTCCCCCCCTTATCCACCTTCAAAATTAAACCACCCGCCTTAAAGCCACCCAAATCAGCCCCAAACGATGCCCTGATTATTCTTCCATACAACCATACTCTCGCTTATCTCACACATTCCCACACTCTCCACAAACATACTCACAAACATATCCTCATTCACCACATACAACATTCTCAACTGTCTCTTCCACTCATTCACAAACAACTTCCATACATCCATCTTTCTACTCTCATACAACGCATAATTCCTCCTGTTAAAAATCGCTTTTCGTGCAAAACCCAACAGCATGTTGATCACAACCCAGTTCTTGTACTTCCTGTCCACCCCTAGTAATACTGTCAATTCCCACCCACGATCCTCCCAGCAGTCTCCCACACTGCACCCACCCAGCAAACCCTTTATTTTACCCCAGAAGCCCTCCAGCTCCTTGCAATACATAAACAGATGATTAACATCCTCATCTTCCTTCTCACAAACCTTACACTCTCTCCCATACACTCCACTCTGCATTTGATGCAGGACAATGCAGGTGAAGATCCGCCTGTGCCTTACCTTGAAATCAAGGTCAAATATTGCATGCGGTGTGTGCGGTATGTTCATGTTCTGCCACAAAATGTTGGGTGTGATGTCCTGGTATGTGTCCTGCCATTTACTCTCACATGTGGGTTTCATCGTTCTATGTGTTAGTGCCTGCTTATACCAAATTTTAGTCGTGACGTCAGTAATGGAGTGTGTTTTCCCCCCCAGGCACAGGGAGATCCCCACCGCATCGTCCTGCCCAAAACCTCCCTTATTTTTAAACCCGTCCCCCCATTCACAACTCACGCATTTCTCCACTCTCTCCAAAATTTTAACAACCACTGCTTTCCTATGCACTATTTTCTTTTCTCTCAATATTCTCACAATTCTTTCCTTGTCAAACCTCCCTCCCCTGTCCACAATGTCACCCACCCTCGCTAAGCCCGCCCTTTCCAAAGCCACACACTTAATTACTCCGCCTCCTCCTCCCCCATGCTTGAAAAAAGGGCTGGAGAGGAAAGGCAGCTTCATCACAGACGCTCTTGTCTCGCATACGAGTGATGTTTTCCCAAACAACAGGTACCAAGCATTGAGCACCTCCTGGAAGAATCGCGGCAGATGTGAGTAAGCCGCCATGCAGTGGACCTGCAGCAGATTGTCCCCATCTCTGAGGCCAAAGCTGCGCAGCCACTGCATGAAATGACCCCTCCAGGAGACATCCCGTCCCTCGTCCCTAAATTTACCTATCAATTTGGCTCTTAACGCAGTCCTTTTTGCGAGCACGTCCCCCAATCCTAGCCCACCCTGAATTCTGACCCCAATAAGGGTCCTATGAGCAATGCTAGCGGCCTTGCCGCGCCAGATGAAGTTTTTTACAACTAATGCCATCTTTTGCTCAGCCCAGGACGGAAGTGCACAGGTGCTCAAGGCATGAGTAACCTGTGACATCACTAAAGCATTGGTCACAGCCACCTTCCCCCTCAGCAGCAGGCCTCTGGCCCTCCACATATTTAAAACCTTCTCCATCTTTGCAATTCTTTCCCTCCATGTTTCGTCGTCACACTCATCCTCATCACACCCCACATACACACCAAGCACCTTTCTTTTGCCCTCCACTAATCTAAATCCCCATTTATTTTCTAGATTTTTATTCCTACCCATCCCCATTAATTCCGATTTTTGCATGTTTATTTTGGCTCCTGACGCCCCTTCGTATGTTTTGACATGTTTTAATACTATATCTATATCTTCCTCTCTTTTTACCATTATGTTGACGTCATCTGCATAATGAATAGAACTGATATTTTGTTTCCCTATTCCTAGGATCCTCTTGTCCCCTGCAATCAGAGCCGCTAAGGGCTCTGCTACCAGGCTGTAAAGCAGCGCTGACATGGGACACCCCTGCCTCACAGATCTCTCAATAAAAAAAGGCTCTGTGAGGCTGCCATTGCATTTGACCATGCTTTTCGCCCCCCCATATAACAAGCTCACCCACCCCCTTATTCTCTCCCCAAAACCAAACTTCTCTAGCACCCTCCCCAAAAACGCTTGATCCACCCTGTCAAAAGCTTTATTCAAATCAATCCCTAACCAAAACCCGCCCTCCCCTTCCATGTCTCTAACTACCTGTTTCACTGTTATTATTGAATCTACTATGTCCCGCCCCGGAATGCTGTAAGATTGCTCTTTTCCAACTATGGACCCAATAACCTCTCTAATTCTATTTGCTATTATTTTTGCGATGATTTTGTAATCTGTGTTCAGTAGGCTAATTGGCCGATAGTTATCTAAGCATCTCTCTTCCCCTTTGTTTTTGTAAAAAAAGGTTATGATGCCGAGATTTAAGCTTTCCGGCAGCCAACCTGTTTTCTCAAAATAGTCACACAATTTGCAAAAAGTTGGCGTCAAGATGTCTTTAAATTCTTTATAAAACTCCCCCGTCAAACCATCGCTTCCCGGACTCTTGTTTTTATTTAAACCCTCAATTGCACACTTAATCTCGCCCTCTGTGAAGTTATTATCGCACCATTCCCTATCTTCTATGCTTAATACTTTTTTAAGAGCCTCAATAGCTTCCCCTACACTACTCTCATCACACATATCTTTCTTGAATAGATTTTCATAATAATCCCTAACTACTCTTAAGATCCCTTCACGGTCATTAACTATTTGTCCCTTATTATCAAGTATTTCCCTAATTTCAGTTTTATTTTGTTTTTGTTTCTCCAGCCCCAGAAAAAAAGCCGTGCTTCTCTCCCCCTCATGCATATACTGAATCCTACTTCTGATTGCTGCGCCTCTACATTTTGCTATTTCCAAAGTTTTTAGCCTTTCTTTTAAATCTACATATTTTTCAGTACCAATATTTCCCTCACTATCTAATACTTTTATCTCCTCATTTAGCAAATTTCTTAAGTTTTCCTCAACTTCAAACTCCTTCTTTCTTTTCTCTATACCATATCTTATACATTTTCTCTTGATTCTTGTTTTCACACTCTCCCACCATACATCCATACACTCATCCTCATTCCACTCATCCATCATACTTTTCAAATAAACTCTCATACTTTTTTTAAACACTTCATCCCCCAAAAAACTCGCATTAAAACACCAGGACCTTCTAATAAAAGCCCCTTCCCTCTCCCCCACCTCCAACTTAATCCCCGCATGGTCACTCCAAGTGTTGTTTACATAGTCTACGTGTTTAACCCATTTTACACACCTACTGGCCACTAAGGCTAGATCTATCCTACTTTGTTTCAAATTATTTAAAACCACTTGTCTCCTCGAAAAAACTCTCTCCCACGGATGTAATACCCTCCAAATTTCCACCAATTGATTATTTTCCATCACCTCCTTAAGAGTGCTCCTGCTACGATCTCCCTTGAATGTATTATTTCTTGACACATCATTTACCGTTAGAGCAATATTGAAATCCCCAATAATAATACTCTTATGATTACACCATTCATTTAGTTTTAGCAAAAACACAACTCTCTCCTTCTCCTCATTAGGCGCATGTACGTTCAAAAGTCTTAACTCCCTCCCCTCAAAAACAAAGTCGACAACTAATAACCTCCCCTCCGAATCCCTATGAACTAAATTAATCCCCGTTATCTTTGGATTCTTAAAGAAAAAAAACACTCCCCTGGCTCTGGGAGTCCCATTTGAAAACAAAAATAGGCCTTTCCACTCTTTTTTAATCTTCTCACATAAATCAAAGTCCCACCTTGTCTCCTGTAGGCATAAAATGTCTGCTCTCAAATCTAGTATGCTTTTACGTTTTGCCTCAGTCCTCAGACCGTTCACGTTCAATGAAATAATATTTAAGGCCATAACAAAAAAACTAACAAAGAAAAAAACCAACGAAAAAAAGCCAGCATGTCTAATACCTTTCATTTAGATTACTTAAACCTTTTTATTCTTCTTCCCCCCCCCCTCCATTCTTTGCTTTGCCGACAACCTTTTTTTTGCTTCCCTTAACACCTCCATGTCTACATCACTCCCCGAGCTCCCCTCCCTCCCAGTTTCAGCAACACAATCCAACACACTGCCCCAAGTCATTTTAACAGTTCTTTCCCCCTTCTCCCCTCCACCCCCCATTCTTACCCCTTTTCGTTGTTCACCTTCTCCTCCTCTCAAATAGTCACTCTGCCGCTGTGGTAGGCCCGTGCTCTGCTCTCCCGTCTGGCCCCAGTCGATGTCCTGTCCTGTATCAAGCTCCTTCTCCGACTCTTCCTCCTCCTCCACAAGTGAGGGGAATTCTTCCCCCACAGAGTCATAGTCTCCGTCCATTTTCCCATCATCATCCTCGCTCTCTTCCTCCTCGCTCTCCCCGCTGTCCGGCACCCCCAGCTCCTCGCCATCAGGCTCCCCCGGATCACCAGCGTCCACCGCTCCTGGCTCTCCGCCATCTTCCGCCTTCTCCTCGACCACCTCCGCCTCTGCCTCCGCGCCTGGGCATACGCAATCCTCCTCCCTCCTCCTGCACGCCCGGCACCTTGGAAAGATAGCGTCGCACTCCCTTGCATAGTGACCCTGCTTTTTACAAGTGTGGCATGTAAACGTAGGGCACTCTCGGAGGATGTGGCCAGGCTGCATGCAGTTCCGGCAAACCTTCATTTGTCTATCATGAATAACTCTAAAGAATTCACTGCCTGTTGCGGTAAAGAACTTTGTCGAGTACGGCAAGGACTGTACGAGCTCAGTGAACTTAACTCGTACAATCCTTGTCCCATCCGCTATGTCCGTGCCTGGCCACATCCTCCTCTTTATTGGCGTGAGCGGCCGGACGCCCCACAGGTGCAGTTTATCTAAGATCTCCTGATCTGGCACATAAACGGGAAGGTTCAGGAAAGACACAACCATTTCATTAATACTAAGCTCTTTTCCACATATGCGAGTATTCCCGATCTTGAAGCCATCCAGTAGCTGCTGCTTCCCCTCATCGTTGCATACAGTCACTTCCAGCCTCCCTTGCGGCAGCACGCGACATCCTCTTATTCCCCCGCAGGTAGCCACCATTGTCTTCATTAGCTCCCCCACGGGCACCGCTTCTCCCATCTGCTCCACATTGAGAGTCAGTCCTTTCTCATAGCTCATGCATTCACCTGCACCTTTCTTCTCCCCAGCTCTGGGCTGCTCCGATGTGCTGCCACCACCACCGCGCCCACCATCACCTCCGCTTCCTCCTTCTCCTCCGCTCGCCTTCTCCGTTCTGCTCCTGCCCGCTTTTCCTGCATTTCTTCCCTCCACTCCAGCCTCCTTCTCCGCACCCGCACTCCTCTGCTGCACCGTCAGTTGTTTTCCTCTCTCACTTTTCTCATACGACGTTGTCGCTTTCTCTGCTCGTGCTCCAGTTTGGTGGTCCGCCGACACACCTGTCCCAGCTGGTAGCTTAGCAGCCGCTAAGCCCCGCTCCATTTTCCCGTCTTCCATTTCGAAAAAACACTAGTACGTGTACTGAGTGTGTTTAAAGCACTTAAGCACAAAAGAAAAACGATCCCCCAGCAGTCAGGGACTGCAGGGGGACGAAAAAAGCACCAAATTGGGCTATGCAGGTCAAAAAACTTTCACCAAACAATTCTCACACAGAGCTAGCTCCTCACCGTGTGTCACACCAACTACGACCATCTACACTCCAATCCTCTAGAGGGCGTCAGGGTGGTGTGGCCGTAAGCAAAGGCAGAGTGAACAAGTGGGCCTTTTATAGCTGGCTGCTGTGAGCAGTATTGCCTTTGATGTTTGATGTTTCTACCTCCTAATTGAGCAAAATGAAAGCTTTTTTCAACTTCAAAAAAGCTTACAGCACCTGGTATTCCCAGGCGGTCTCCCATCCAAGTACTAACCAGGCCCGACCCTGCTTAGCTTCCGAGATCGGACGAGATCGGGCGTGTTCAGGGTGGTATGGCCGTAAGCAAAGGCAGAGTGAACAAGTGGGCCTTTTATAGCTGGCTGCTGTGAGCAGTATTGCCTTTGATGTTTGATGTTTCTACCTCCTAATTGAGCAAAATGAAAGCTTTTTTCAACTTCAAAAAAGCTTACAGCACCTGGTATTCCCAGGCGGTCTCCCATCCAAGTACTAACCAGGCCCGACCCTGCTTAGCTTCCGAGATCGGACGAGATCGGGCGTGTTCAGGGTGGTATGGCCGTAAGCAAAGGCCGAGTGAACAAGTGGGCCTTTTATAGCTGGCTGCTGTGAGCAGTATTGCCTTTGATGTTTGATGTTTCTACCTCCTAATTGAGCAAAATGAAAGCTTTTTTCAACTTCAAAAAAGCTTACAGCACCTGGTATTCCCAGGCGGTCTCCCATCCAAGTACTAACCAGGCCCGACCCTGCTTAGCTTCCGAGATCGGACGAGATCGGGCGTGTTCAGGGTGGTATGGCCGTAAGCAAAGGCAGAGTGAACAAGTGGGCCTTTTATAGCTGGCTGCTGTGAGCAGTATTGCCTTTGATGTTTGATGTTTCTACCTCCTAATTGAGCAAAATGAAAGCTTTTTTCAACTTCAAAAAAGCTTACAGCACCTGGTATTCCCAGGCGGTCTCCCATCCAAGTACTAACCAGGCCCGACCCTGCTTAGCTTCCGAGATCGGACGAGATCGGGCGTGTTCAGGGTGGTATGGCCGTAAGCAAAGGCAGAGTGAACAAGTGGGCCTTTTATAGCTGGCTGCTGTGAGCAGTATTGCCTTTGATTGTTTGATGTTTCTACCTCCTAATTGAGCAAAATGAAAGCTTTTTTCAACTTCAAAAAAGCTTACAGCACCTGGTATTCCCAGGCGGTCTCCCATCCAAGTACTAACCAGGCCCGACCCTGCTTAGCTTCCGAGATCAGACGAGATCGGGCGTGTTCAGGGTGGTATGGCCGTAAGCAAAGGCAGAGTGAACAAGTGGGCCTTTTATAGCTGGCTGCTGTGAGCAGTATTGCCTTTGATGTTTGATGTTTCTACCTCCTAATTGAGCAAAATGAAAGCTTTTTTCAACTTCAAAAAAGCTTACAGCACCTGGTATTCCCAGGCGGTCTCCCATCCAAGTACTAACCAGGCCCGACACTGCTTAGCTTCCGAGATCGGACGAGATCGGGCGTGTTCAGGGTGGTATGGCCGTAAGCAAAGGCAGAGTGAACAAGTGGGCCTTTTATAGCTGGCTGCTGTGAGCAGTATTGCCTTTGATGTTTGATGTTTCTACCTCCTAATTGAGCAAAATGAAAGCTTTTTTCAACTTCAAAAAAGCTTACAGCACCTGGTATTCCCAGGCGGTCTCCCATCCAAGTACTAACCAGGCCCGACCCTGCTTAGCTTCCGAGATCGGACGAGATCGGGCGTGTTCAGGGTGGTATGGCCGTAAGCAAAGGCCGAGTGAACAAGTGGGCCTTTTATAGCTGGCTGCTGTGAGCAGTATTGCCTTTGATGTTTGATGTTTCTACCTCCTAATTGAGCAAAATGAAAGCTTTTTTCAACTTCAAAAAAGCTTACAGCACCTGGTATTCCCAGGCGGTCTCCCATC
Organism: Hyperoplus immaculatus; assembly: GCA_949357725.1. NCBI lineage: Eukaryota > Metazoa > Chordata > Actinopteri > Uranoscopiformes > Ammodytidae > Hyperoplus > Hyperoplus immaculatus. The sequence goes on from OX442359.1 coordinate 24,192,121, forward strand.
CAAGTACTAACCAGGCCCGACCCTGCTTAGCTTCCGAGATCGGACGAGATCGGGCGTGTTCAGGGTGGTATGGCCGTAAGCAAAGGCAGAGTGAACAAGTGGGCCTTTTATAGCTGGCTGCTGTGAGCAGTATTGCCTTTGATGTTTGATGTTTCTACCTCCTAATTGAGCAAAATGAAAGCTTTTTTCAACTTCAAAAAAGCTTACAGCACCTGGTATTCCCAGGCGGTCTCCCATCCAAGTACTAACCAGGCCCGACCCTGCTTAGCTTCCGAGATCGGACAAGATCGGGCGTGTTCAGGGTGGTATGGCCTTAAGCAAAGGCAGAGTGAACAAGTGGGCCTTTTATAGCTGGCTGCTGTGAGCAGTATTGCCTTTGATGTTTGATGTTTCTACCTCCTAATTGAGCAAAATGAAAGCTTTTTTCAACTTCAAAAAAGCTTACAGCACCTGGTATTCCCAGGCGGTCTCCCATCCAAGTACTAACCAGGCCCGACCCTGCTTAGCTTCCGAGATCGGACGAGATCGGGCGTGTTCAGGGTGGTATGGCCGTAAGCAAAGGCAGAGTGAACAAGTGGGCCTTTTATAGCTGGCTGCTGTGAGCAGTATTGCCTTTGATGTTTGATGTTTCTACCTCCTAATTGAGCAAAATGAAAGCTTTTTTCAACTTCAAAAAAGCTTACAGCACCTGGTATTCCCAGGCGGTCTCCCATCCAAGTACTAACCAGGCCCGACCCTGCTTAGCTTCCGAGATCGGACGAGATCGGGCGTGTTCAGGGTGGTATGGCCGTAAGCAAAGGCAGAGTGAACAAGTGGGCCTTTTATAGCTGGCTGCTGTGAGCAGTATTGCCTTTGATGTTTGATGTTTCTACCTCCTAATTGAGCAAAATGAAAGCTTTTTTCAACTTCAAAAAAGCTTACAGCACCTGGTATTCCCAGGCGGTCTCCCATCCAAGTACTAACCAGGCCCGACCCTGCTTAGCTTCCGAGATCGGACGAGATCGGGCGTGTTCAGGGTGGTATGGCCGTAAGCAAAGGCAGAGTGAACAAGTGGGCCTTTTATAGCTGGCTGCTGTGAGCAGTATTGCCTTTGATGTTTGATGTTTCTACCTCCTAATTGAGCAAAATGAAAGCTTTTTTCAACTTCAAAAAAGCTTACAGCACCTGGTATTCCCAGGCGGTCTCCCATCCAAGTACTAACCAGGCCCGACCCTGCTTAGCTTCCGAGATCGGACGAGATCGGGCGTGTTCAGGGTGGTATGGCCGTAAGCAAAGGCAGAGTGAACAAGTGGGCCTTTTATAGCTGGCTGCTGTGAGCAGTATTGCCTTTGATGTTTGATGTTTCTACCTCCTAATTGAGCAAAATGAAAGCTTTTTTCAACTTCAAAAAAGCTTACAGCACCTGGTATTCCCAGGCGGTCTCCCATCCAAGTACTAACCAGGCCCGACCCTGCTTAGCTTCCGAGATCGGACGAGATCGGGCGTGTTCAGGGTGGTATGGCCGTAAGCAAAGGCAGAGTGAACAAGTGGGCCTTTTATAGCTGGCTGCTGTGAGCAGTATTGCCTTTGATGTTTGATGTTTCTACCTCCTAATTGAGCAAAATGAAAGCTTTTTTCAACTTCAAAAAAGCTTACAGCACCTGGTATTCCCAGGCGGTCTCCCATCCAAGTACTAACCAGGCCCGACCCTGCTTAGCTTCCGAGATCGGACGAGATCGGGCGTGTTCAGGGTGGTATGGCCGTAAGCAAAGGCAGAGTGAACAAGTGGGCCTTTTATAGCTGGCTGCTGTGAGCAGTATTGCCTTTGATGTTTGATGTTTCTACCTCCTAATTGAGCAAAATGAAAGCTTTTTTCAACTTCAAAAAAGCTTACAGCACCTGGTATTCCCAGGCGGTCTCCCATCCAAGTACTAACCAGGCCCAACCCTGCTTAGCTTCCGAGATCGGACGAGATCGGGCGTGTTCAGGGTGGTATGGCCGTAAGCAAAGGCAGAGTGAACAAGTGGGCCTTTTATAGCTGGCTGCTGTGAGCAGTATTGCCTTTGATGTTTGATGTTTCTACCTCCTAATTGAGCAAAATGAAAGCTTTTTTCAACTTCAAAAAAGCTTACAGCACCTGGTATTCCCAGGCGGTCTCCCATCCAAGTACTAACCAGGCCCGACCCTGCTTAGCTTCCGAGATCGGACGAGATCGGGCGTGTTCAGGGTGGTATGGCCGTAAGCAAAGGCCGAGTGAACAAGTGGGCCTTTTATAGCTGGCTGCTGTGAGCAGTATTGCCTTTGATGTTTGATGTTTCTACCTCCTAATTGAGCAAAATGAAAGCTTTTTTCAACTTCAAAAAAGCTTACAGCACCTGGTATTCCCAGGCGGTCTCCCATCCAAGTACTAACCAGGCCCGACCCTGCTTAGCTTCCGAGATCGGACGAGATCGGGCGTGTTCAGGGTGGTATGGCCGTAAGCAAAGGCAGAGTGAACAAGTGGGCCTTTTATAGCTGGCTGCTGTGAGCAGTATTGCCTTTGATGTTTGATGTTTCTACCTCCTAATTGAGCAAAATGAAAGCTTTTTTCAACTTCAAAAAAGCTTACAGCACCTGGTATTCCCAGGCGGTCTCCCATCCAAGTACTAACCAGGCCCGACCCTGCTTAGCTTCCGAGATCGGACGAGATCGGGCGTGTTCAGGGTGGTATGGCCGTAAGCAAAGGCAGAGTGAACAAGTGGGCCTTTTATAGCTGGCTGCTGTGAGCAGTATTGCCTTTGATGTTTGATGTTTCTACCTCCTAATTGAGCAAAATGAAAGCTTTTTTCAACTTCAAAAAAGCTTACAGCACCTGGTATTCCCAGGCGGTCTCCCATCGAAGTACTAACCAGGCCCTACCCTGCTTAGCTTCCGAGATCGGACGAGATCGGGCGTGTTCAGGGTGGTATGGCCGTAAGCAAAGGCAGAGTGAACAAGTGGGCCTTTTATAGCTGGCTGCTGTGAGCAGTATTGCCTTTGATGTTTGATGTTTCTACCTCCTAATTGAGCAAAATGAAAGCTTTTTTCAACTTCAAAAAAGCTTACAGCACCTGGTATTCCCAGGCGGTCTCCCATCGAAGTACTAACCAGGCCCGACCCTGCTTAGCTTCCGAGATCGGACGAGATCGGGCGTGTTCAGGGTGGTATGGCCGTAAGCAAAGGCCGAGTGAACAAGTGGGCCTTTTATAGCTGGCTGCTGTGAGCAGTATTGCCTTTGATGTTTGATGTTTCTACCTCCTAATTGAGCAAAATGAAAGCTTTTTTCAACTTCAAAAAAGCTTACAGCACCTGGTATTCCCAGGCGGTCTCCCATCCAAGTACAAACCAGGCCCGACCCTGCTTAGCTTCCGAGATCGGACGAGATCGGGCGTGTTCAGGGTGGTATGGCCGTAAGCAAAGGCCGAGTGAACAAGTGGGCCTTTTATAGCTGGCTGCTGTGAGCAGTATTGCCTTTGATGTTTGATGTTTCTACCTCCTAATTGAGCAAAATGAAAGCTTTTTTCAACTTCAAAAAAGCTTACAGCACCTGGTATTCCCAGGCGGTCTCCCATCCAAGTACTAACCAGGCCCGACCCTGCTTAGCTTCCGAGATCGGACGAGATCGGGCGTGTTCAGGGTGGTATGGCCGTAAGCAAAGGCAGAGTGAACAAGTGGGCCTTTTATAGCTGGCTGCTGTGAGCAGTATTGCCTTTGATGTTTGATGTTTCTACCTCCTAATTGAGCAAAATGAAAGCTTTTTTCAACTTCAAAAAAGCTTACAGCACCTGGTATTCCCAGGCGGTCTCCCATCCAAGTACTAACCAGGCCCGACCCTGCTTAGCTTCCGAGATCGGACGAGATCGGGCGTGTTCAGGGTGGTATGGCCGTAAGCAAAGGCAGAGTGAACAAGTGGGCCTTTTATAGCTGGCTGCTGTGAGCAGTATTGCCTTTGATGTTTGATGTTTCTACCTCCAAATTGAGCAAAATGAAAGCTTTTTTCAACTTCAAAAAAGCTTACAGCACCTGGTATTCCCAGGCGGTCTCCCATCCAAGTACTAACCAGGCCCGACCCTGCTTAGCTTCCGAGATCGGACGAGATCGGGCGTGTTCAGGGTGGTATGGCCGTAAGCAAAGGCCGAGTGAACAATTGGGCCTTTTATAGCTGGCTGCTGTGAGCAGTATTGCCTTTGATGTTTGATGTTTCTACCTCCTAATTGAGCAAAATGAAAGCTTTTTTCAACTTCAAAAAAGCTTACAGCACCTGGTATTCCCAGGCGGTCTCCCATCCAAGTACTAACCAGGCCCGACCCTGCTTAGCTTCCGAGATCGGACGAGATCGGGCGTGTTCAGGGTGGTATGGCCGTAAGCAAAGGCAGAGTGAACAAGTGGGCCTTTTATAGCTGGCTGCTGTGAGCAGTATTGCCTTTGATGTTTGATGTTTCTACCTCCTAATTGAGCAAAATGAAAGCTTTTTTCAACTTCAAAAAAGCTTACAGCACCTGGTATTCCCAGGCGGTCTCC
>OX442359.1:24209138-24234138 GCA_949357725.1 Hyperoplus immaculatus
ATTGCCTTTGATGTTTGATGTTTCTACCTCCTAATTGAGCAAAATGAAAGCTTTTTTCAACTTCAAAAAAGCTTACAGCACCTGGTATTCCCAGGCGGTCTCCCATCCAAGTACTAACCAGGCCCGACCCTGCTTAGCTTCCGAGATCGGACGAGATCGGGCGTGTTTTTTTTTTATCTTTTTATTATCAAAAATACAGATTTACATCTTTATGCAATATCCTGTTCATACACAGGTTTCAGAAAAACAAAAAAAGCAACACACAACTTCAGTCATTCACTACTAACATTCCATTCAAAACAGTGCGTCATACATTCCAAAATTCCAAAACTCTAGATTTTCTTTTTAAAGAGCAAAACATCATAAAAGCATCCCCACAAATTAAACCTCCCTCTGTAAAACACAACTCCCAAACGATTAGCTAAACAAAAAATTGTTGAGCCCCTCCAAATCAACCCCAACTCAAAAATGACCTTTTGACCTCTTGGCCTATCCAGCAAAGCATAAAAAAAAACCCAACATATAACTAAACCAACACAATCCCAGTACCTTTAAACATTTATCCCACAAATTAGACCTCCCCCCGCAAAAAATAAAAAGCAATCACTCCCTTCACAGCTCTACAGTTTCCCCTTTTTTCAAACATAAACAGAAGACAGTCAAAAACAGAATCCTTACCCACTACACTTACCCGCCAAAATAAACCTCCCCTCATTTCCCCTGAAAAAAAAACAGACAATAAAACACAGAATCTTCCCTCGTACAAATACCCACTAAATTAGACCACCCCTCGGACCCAAAGCAAAACCAGACAATAAACCCAGAATCTTCCCTCGTACACATACCCACTAAATTAAACCACCCCTCAAACCCAAAAAAAACAGACAATAAACACAAAATCTTTCCTCGTACATGAACCCACTAAATTAAACCACCCCTCAAACCCAAAAGAACCAGACAATAAACACAGAATCTTTCCTCGTACATGTACCCACTAAATTAAACCACCCCTCAAACCCAAAAGAACCAGACAATAAACACAGGATCTTTCCTCGTACATGTACCCACGCAATTAAACCACCCCTCGAAACCAAAAAAAAAACCAGACAATAAACACAGAAACTTTCCTCATACATGTCCCCACTAAATTAAACCACCCCTCAATATGAATAGCTACACAAACCTAAAACCCACACAAAACTCCCCCCCTTATCCACCTTCAAAATTAAACCACCCGCCTTAAAGCCACCCAAATCAGCCCCAAACGATGCCCTGATTATTCTTCCATACAACCATACTCTCGCTTATCTCACACATTCCCACACTCTCCACAAACATACTCACAAACATATCCTCATTCACCACATACAACATTCTCAACTGTCTCTTCCACTCATTCACAAACAACTTCCATACATCCATCTTTCTACTCTCATACAACGCATAATTCCTCCTGTTAAAAATCGCTTTTCGTGCAAAACCCAACAGCATGTTGATCACAACCCAGTTCTTGTACTTCCTGTCCACCCCTAGTAATACTGTCAATTCCCACCCACGATCCTCCCAGCAGTCTCCCACACTGCACCCACCCAGCAAACCCTTTATTTTACCCCAGAAGCCCTCCAGCTCCTTGCAATACATAAACAGATGATTAACATCCTCATCTTCCTTCTCACAAACCTTACACTCTCTCCCATACACTCCACTCTGCATTTGATGCAGGACAATGCAGGTGAAGATCCGCCTGTGCCTTACCTTGAAATCAAGGTCAAATATTGCATGCGGTGTGTGCGGTATGTTCATGTTCTGCCACAAAATGTTGGGTGTGATGTCCTGGTATGTGTCCTGCCATTTACTCTCACATGTGGGTTTCATCGTTCTATGTGTTAGTGCCTGCTTATACCAAATTTTAGTCGTGACGTCAGTAATGGAGTGTGTTTTCCCCCCCAGGCACAGGGAGATCCCCACCGCATCGTCCTGCCCAAAACCTCCCTTATTTTTAAACCCGTCCCCCCATTCACAACTCACGCATTTCTCCACTCTCTCCAAAATTTTAACAACCACTGCTTTCCTATGCACTATTTTCTTTTCTCTCAATATTCTCACAATTCTTTCCTTGTCAAACCTCCCTCCCCTGTCCACAATGTCACCCACCCTCGCTAAGCCCGCCCTTTCCAAAGCCACACACTTAATTACTCCGCCTCCTCCTCCCCCATGCTTGAAAAAAGGGCTGGAGAGGAAAGGCAGCTTCATCACAGACGCTCTTGTCTCGCATACGAGTGATGTTTTCCCAAACAACAGGTACCAAGCATTGAGCACCTCCTGGAAGAATCGCGGCAGATGTGAGTAAGCCGCCATGCAGTGGACCTGCAGCAGATTGTCCCCATCTCTGAGGCCAAAGCTGCGCAGCCACTACATGAAATGACCCCTCCAGGAGACATCCCGTCCCTCGTCCCTAAATTTACCTATCAATTTGGCTCTTAACGCAGTCCTTTTTGCGAGCACGTCCCCCAATCCTAGCCCACCCTGAATTCTGACCCCAATAAGGGTCCTATGAGCAATGCTAGCGGCCTTGCCGCGCCAGATGAAGTTTTTTACAACTAATGCCATCTTTTGCTCAGCCCAGGACGGAAGTGCACAGGTGCTCAAGGCATGAGTAACCTGTGACATCACTAAAGCATTGGTCACAGCCACCTTCCCCCTCAGCAGCAGGCCTCTGGCCCTCCACATATTTAAAACCTTCTCCATCTTTGCAATTCTTTCCCTCCATGTTTCGTCGTCACACTCATCCTCATCACACCCCACATACACACCAAGCACCTTTCTTTTGCCCTCCACTAATCTAAATCCCCATTTATTTTCTAGATTTTTATTCCTACCCATCCCCATTAATTCCGATTTTTGCATGTTTATTTTGGCTCCTGACGCCCCTTCGTATGTTTTGACATGTTTTAATACTATATCTATATCTTCCTCTCTTTTTACCATTATGTTGACGTCATCTGCATAATGAATAGAACTGATATTTTGTTTCCCTATTCCTAGGATCCTCTTGTCCCCTGCAATCAGAGCCGCTAAGGGCTCTGCTACCAGGCTGTAAAGCAGCGCTGACATGGGACACCCCTGCCTCACAGATCTCTCAATAAAAAAAGGCTCTGTGAGGCTGCCATTGCATTTGACCATGCTTTTCGCCCCCCCATATAACAAGCTCACCCACCCCCTTATTCTCTCCCCAAAACCAAACTTCTCTAGCACCCTCCCCAAAAACGCTTGATCCACCCTGTCAAAAGCTTTATTCAAATCAATCCCTAACCAAAACCCGCCCTCCCCTTCCATGTCTCTAACTACCTGTTTCACTGTTATTATTGAATCTACTATGTCCCGCCCCGGAATGCTGTAAGATTGCTCTTTTCCAACTATGGACCCAATAACCTCTCTAATTCTATTTGCTATTATTTTTGCGATGATTTTGTAATCTGTGTTCAGTAGGCTAATTGGCCGATAGTTATCTAAGCATCTCTCTTCCCCTTTGTTTTTGTAAAAAAAGGTTATGATGCCGAGATTTAAGCTTTCCGGCAGCCAACCTGTTTTCTCAAAATAGTCACACAATTTGCAAAAAGTTGGCGTCAAGATGTCTTTAAATTCTTTATAAAACTCCCCCGTCAAACCATCGCTTCCCGGACTCTTGTTTTTATTTAAACCCTCAATTGCACACTTAATCTCGCCCTCTGTGAAGTTATTATCGCACCATTCCCTATCTTCTATGCTTAATACTTTTTTAAGAGCCTCAATAGCTTCCCCTACACTACTCTCATCACACATATCTTTCTTGAATAGATTTTCATAATAATCCCTAACTACTCTTAAGATCCCTTCACGGTCATTAACTATTTGTCCCTTATTATCAAGTATTTCCCTAATTTCAGTTTTATTTTGTTTTTGTTTCTCCAGCCCCAGAAAAAAAGCCGTGCTTCTCTCCCCCTCATGCATATACTGAATCCTACTTCTGATTGCTGCGCCTCTACATTTTGCTATTTCCAAAGTTTTTAGCCTTTCTTTTAAATCTACATATTTTTCAGTACCAATATTTCCCTCACTATCTAATACTTTTATCTCCTCATTTAGCAAATTTCTTAAGTTTTCCTCAACTTCAAACTCCTTCTTTCTTTTCTCTATACCATATCTTATACATTTTCTCTTGATTCTTGTTTTCACACTCTCCCACCATACATCCATACACTCATCCTCATTCCACTCATCCATCATACTTTTCAAATAAACTCTCATACTTTTTTTAAACACTTCATCCCCCAAAAAACTCGCATTAAAACACCAGGACCTTCTAATAAAAGCCCCTTCCCTCTCCCCCACCTCCAACTTAATCCCCGCATGGTCACTCCAAGTGTTGTTTACATAGTCTACGTGTTTAACCCATTTTACACACCTACTGGCCACTAAGGCTAGATCTATCCTACTTTGTTTCAAATTATTTAAAACCACTTGTCTCCTCGAAAAAACTCTCTCCCACGGATGTAATACCCTCCAAATTTCCACCAATTGATTATTTTCCATCACCTCCTTAAGAGTGCTCCTGCTACGATCTCCCTTGAATGTATTATTTCTTGACACATCATTTACCGTTAGAGCAATATTGAAATCCCCAATAATAATACTCTTATGATTACACCATTCATTTAGTTTTAGCAAAAACACAACTCTCTCCTTCTCCTCATTAGGCGCATGTACGTTCAAAAGTCTTAACTCCCTCCCCTCAAAAACAAAGTCGACAACTAATAACCTCCCCTCCGAATCCCTATGAACTAAATTAATCCCCGTTATCTTTGGATTCTTAAAGAAAAAAAACACTCCCCTGGCTCTGGGAGTCCCATTTGAAAACAAAAATAGGCCTTTCCACTCTTTTTTAATCTTCTCACATAAATCAAAGTCCCACCTTGTCTCCTGTAGGCATAAAATGTCTGCTCTCAAATCTAGTATGCTTTTACGTTTTGCCTCAGTCCTCAGACCGTTCACGTTCAATGAAATAATATTTAAGGCCATAACAAAAAAACTAACAAAGAAAAAAACCAACGAAAAAAAGCCAGCATGTCTAATACCTTTCATTTAGATTACTTAAACCTTTTTATTCTTCTTCCCCCCCCCCTCCATTCTTTGCTTTGCCGACAACCTTTTTTTTGCTTCCCTTAACACCTCCATGTCTACATCACTCCCCGAGCTCCCCTCCCTCCCAGTTTCAGCAACACAATCCAACACACTGCCCCAAGTCATTTTAACAGTTCTTTCCCCCTTCTCCCCTCCACCCCCCATTCTTACCCCTTTTCGTTGTTCACCTTCTCCTCCTCTCAAATAGTCACTCTGCCGCTGTGGTAGGCCCGTGCTCTGCTCTCCCGTCTGGCCCCAGTCGATGTCCTGTCCTGTATCAAGCTCCTTCTCCGACTCTTCCTCCTCCTCCACAAGTGAGGGGAATTCTTCCCCCACAGAGTCATAGTCTCCGTCCATTTTCCCATCATCATCCTCGCTCTCTTCCTCCTCGCTCTCCCCGCTGTCCGGCACCCCCAGCTCCTCGCCATCAGGCTCCCCCGGATCACCAGCGTCCACCGCTCCTGGCTCTCCGCCATCTTCCGCCTTCTCCTCGACCACCTCCGCCTCTGCCTCCGCGCCTGGGCATACGCAATCCTCCTCCCTCCTCCTGCACGCCCGGCACCTTGGAAAGATAGCGTCGCACTCCCTTGCATAGTGACCCTGCTTTTTACAAGTGTGGCATGTAAACGTAGGGCACTCTCGGAGGATGTGGCCAGGCTGCATGCAGTTCCGGCAAACCTTCATTTGTCTATCATGAATAACTCTAAAGAATTCACTGCCTGTTGCGGTAAAGAACTTTGTCGAGTACGGCAAGGACTGTACGAGCTCAGTGAACTTAACTCGTACAATCCTTGTCCCATCCGCTATGTCCGTGCCTGGCCACATCCTCCTCTTTATTGGCGTGAGCGGCCGGACGCCCCACAGGTGCAGTTTATCTAAGATCTCCTGATCTGGCACATAAACGGGAAGGTTCAGGAAAGACACAACCATTTCATTAATACTAAGCTCTTTTCCACATATGCGAGTATTCCCGATCTTGAAGCCATCCAGTAGCTGCTGCTTCCCCTCATCGTTGCATACAGTCACTTCCAGCCTCCCTTGCGGCAGCACGCGACATCCTCTTATTCCCCCGCAGGTAGCCACCATTGTCTTCATTAGCTCCCCCACGGGCACCGCTTCTCCCATCTGCTCCACATTGAGAGTCAGTCCTTTCTCATAGCTCATGCATTCACCTGCACCTTTCTTCTCCCCAGCTCTGGGCTGCTCCGATGTGCTGCCACCACCACCGCGCCCACCATCACCTCCGCTTCCTCCTTCTCCTCCGCTCGCCTTCTCCGTTCTGCTCCTGCCCGCTTTTCCTGCATTTCTTCCCTCCACTCCAGCCTCCTTCTCCGCACCCGCACTCCTCTGCTGCACCGTCAGTTGTTTTCCTCTCTCACTTTTCTCATACGACGTTGTCGCTTTCTCTGCTCGTGCTCCAGTTTGGTGGTCCGCCGACACACCTGTCCCAGCTGGTAGCTTAGCAGCCGCTAAGCCCCGCTCCATTTTCCCGTCTTCCATTTCGAAAAAACACTAGTACGTGTACTGAGTGTGTTTAAAGCACTTAAGCACAAAAGAAAAACGATCCCCCAGCAGTCAGGGACTGCAGGGGGACGAAAAAAGCACCAAATTGGGCTATGCAGGTCAAAAAACTTTCACCAAACAATTCTCACACAGAGCTAGCTCCTCACCGTGTGTCACACCAACTACGACCATCTACACTCCAATCCTCTAGAGGGCGTCAGGGTGGTGTGGCCGTAAGCAAAGGCAGAGTGAACAAGTGGGCCTTTTATAGCTGGCTGCTGTGAGCAGTATTGCCTTTGATGTTTGATGTTTCTACCTCCTAATTGAGCAAAATGAAAGCTTTTTTCAACTTCAAAAAAGCTTACAGCACCTGGTATTCCCAGGCGGTCTCCCATCCAAGTACTAACCAGGCCCGACCCTGCTTAGCTTCCGAGATCGGACGAGATCGGGCGTGTTCAGGGTGGTATGGCCGTAAGCAAAGGCAGAGTGAACAAGTGGGCCTTTTATAGCTGGCTGCTGTGAGCAGTATTGCCTTTGATGTTTGATGTTTCTACCTCCTAATTGAGCAAAATGAAAGCTTTTTTCAACTTCAAAAAAGCTTACAGCACCTGGTATTCCCAGGCGGTCTCCCATCCAAGTACTAACCAGGCCCGACCCTGCTTAGCTTCCGAGATCGGACGAGATCGGGCGTGTTCAGGGTGGTATGGCCGTAAGCAAAGGCAGAGTGAACAAGTGGGCCTTTTATAGCTGGCTGCTGTGAGCAGTATTGCCTTTGATGTTTGATGTTTCTACCTCCTAATTGAGCAAAATGAAAGCTTTTTTCAACTTCAAAAAAGCTTACAGCACCTGGTATTCCCAGGCGGTCTCCCATCCAAGTACTAACCAGGCCCGACCCTGCTTAGCTTCCGAGATCGGACGAGATCGGGCGTGTTCAGGGTGGTATGGCCGTAAGCAAAGGCAGAGTGAACAAGTGGGCCTTTTATAGCTGGCTGCTGTGAGCAGTATTGCCTTTGATGTTTGATGTTTCTACCTCCTAATTGAGCAAAATGAAAGCTTTTTTCAACTTCAAAAAAGCTTACAGCACCTGGTATTCCCAGGCGGTCTCCCATCCAAGTACTAACCAGGCCCGACCCTGCTTAGCTTCCGAGATCGGACGAGATCGGGCGTGTTCAGGGTGGTATGGCCGTAAGCAAAGGCAGAGTGAACAAGTGGGCCTTTTATAGCTGGCTGCTGTGAGCAGTATTGCCTTTGATGTTTGATGTTTCTACCTCCTAATTGAGCAAAATGAAAGCTTTTTTCAACTTCAAAAAAGCTTACAGCACCTGGTATTCCCAGGCGGTCTCCCATCCAAGTACTAACCAGGCCCGACCCTGCTTAGCTTCCAAGATCGGACGAGATCGGGCGTGTTCAGGGTGGTATGGCCGTAAGCAAAGGCAGAGTGAACAAGTGGGCCTTTTATAGCTGGCTGCTGTGAGCAGTATTGCCTTTGATGTTTGATGTTTCTACCTCCTAATTGAGCAAAATGAAAGCTTTTTTCAACTTCAAAAAAGCTTACAGCACCTGGTATTCCCAGGCGGTCTCCCATCCAAGTACTAACCAGGCCCGACCCTGCTTAGCTTCCGAGATCGGACGAGATCGGGCGTGTTTTTTTTTTTTTATCTTTTTATTATCAAAAATACAGATTTACATCTTTATGCAATATCCTGTTCATACACAGGTTTCAGAAAAACAAAAAAAGCAACACACAACTTCAGTCATTCACTACTAACATTCCATTCAAAACAGTGCGTCATACATTCCAAAATTCCAAAACTCTAGATTTTCTTTTTAAAGAGCAAAACATCATAAAAGCATCCCCACAAATTAAACCTCCCTCTGTAAAACACAACTCCCAAACGATTAGCTAAACAAAAAATTGTTGAGCCCCTCCAAATCAACCCCAACTCAAAAATGACCTTTTGACCTCTTGGCCTATCCAGCAAAGCATAAAAAAAAACCCAACATATAACTAAACCAACACAATCCCAGTACCTTTAAACATTTATCCCACAAATTAGACCTCCCCCCGCAAAAAATAAAAAGCAATCACTCCCTTCACAGCTCTACAGTTTCCCCTTTTTTCAAACATAAACAGAAGACAGTCAAAAACAGAATCCTTACCCACTACACTTACCCGCCAAAATAAACCTCCCCTCATTTCCCCTGAAAAAAAAACAGACAATAAAACACAGAATCTTCCCTCGTACAAATACCCACTAAATTAGACCACCCCTCGGACCCAAAGCAAAACCAGACAATAAACCCAGAATCTTTCCTCGTACACATACCCACTAAATTAAACCACCCCTCAAACCCAAAAAAAACAGACAATAAACACAAAATCTTTCCTCGTACATGAACCCACTAAATTAAACCACCCCTCAAACCCAAAAGAACCAGACAATAAACACAGAATCTTTCCTCGTACATGTACCCACTAAATTAAACCACCCCTCAAACCCAAAAGAACCAGACAATAAACACAGGATCTTTCCTCGTACATGTACCCACGCAATTAAACCACCCCTCGAAACCAAAAAAAAAACCAGACAATAAACACAGAAACTTTCCTCATACATGTCCCCACTAAATTAAACCACCCCTCAATATGAATATCTACACAAACCTAAAACCCACACAAAACTCCCCCCCTTATCCACCTTCAAAATTAAACCACCCGCCTTAAAGCCACCCAAATCAGCCCCAAACGATGCCCTGATTATTCTTCCATACAACCATACTCTCGCTTATCTCACACATTCCCACACTCTCCACAAACATACTCACAAACATATCCTCATTCACCACATACAACATTCTCAACTGTCTCTTCCACTCATTCACAAACAACTTCCATACATCCATCTTTCTACTCTCATACAACGCATAATTCCTCCTGTTAAAAATCGCTTTTCGTGCAAAACCCAACAGCATGTTGATCACAACCCAGTTCTTGTACTTCCTGTCCACCCCTAGTAATACTGTCAATTCCCACCCACGATCCTCCCAGCAGTCTCCCACACTGCACCCACCCAGCAAACCCTTTATTTTACCCCAGAAGCCCTCCAGCTCCTTGCAATACATAAACAGATGATTAACATCCTCATCTTCCTTCTCACAAACCTTACACTCTCTCCCATACACTCCACTCTGCATTTGATGCAGGACAATGCAGGTGAAGATCCGCCTGTGCCTTACCTTGAAATCAAGGTCAAATATTGCATGCGGTGTGTGCGGTATGTTCATGTTCTGCCACAAAATGTTGGGTGTGATGTCCTGGTATGTGTCCTGCCATTTACTCTCACATGTGGGTTTCATCGTTCTATGTGTTAGTGCCTGCTTATACCAAATTTTAGTCGTGACGTCAGTAATGGAGTGTGTTTTCCCCCCCAGGCACAGGGAGATCCCCACCGCATCGTCCTGCCCAAAACCTCCCTTATTTTTAAACCCGTCCCCCCATTCACAACTCACGCATTTCTCCACTCTCTCCAAAATTTTAACAACCACTGCTTTCCTATGCACTATTTTCTTTTCTCTCAATATTCTCACAATTCTTTCCTTGTCAAACCTCCCTCCCCTGTCCACAATGTCACCCACCCTCGCTAAGCCCGCCCTTTCCAAAGCCACACACTTAATTACTCCGCCTCCTCCTCCCCCATGCTTGAAAAAAGGGCTGGAGAGGAAAGGCAGCTTCATCACAGACGCTCTTGTCTCGCATACGAGTGATGTTTTCCCAAACAACAGGTACCAAGCATTGAGCACCTCCTGGAAGAATCGCGGCAGATGTGAGTAAGCCGCCATGCAGTGGACCTGCAGCAGATTGTCCCCATCTCTGAGGCCAAAGCTGCGCAGCCACTGCATGAAATGACCCCTCCAGGAGACATCCCGTCCCTCGTCCCTAAATTTACCTATCAATTTGGCTCTTAACGCAGTCCTTTTTGCGAGCACGTCCCCCAATCCTAGCCCACCCTGAATTCTGACCCCAATAAGGGTCCTATGAGCAATGCTAGCGGCCTTGCCGCGCCAGATGAAGTTTTTTACAACTAATGCCATCTTTTGCTCAGCCCAGGACGGAAGTGCACAGGTGCTCAAGGCATGAGTAACCTGTGACATCACTAAAGCATTGGTCACAGCCACCTTCCCCCTCAGCAGCAGGCCTCTGGCCCTCCACATATTTAAAACCTTCTCCATCTTTGCAATTCTTTCCCTCCATGTTTCGTCGTCACACTCATCCTCATCACACCCCACATACACACCAAGCACCTTTCTTTTGCCCTCCACTAATCTAAATCCCCATTTATTTTCTAGATTTTTATTCCTACCCATCCCCATTAATTCCGATTTTTGCATGTTTATTTTGGCTCCTGACGCCCCTTCGTATGTTTTGACATGTTTTAATACTATATCTATATCTTCCTCTCTTTTTACCATTATGTTGACGTCATCTGCATAATGAATAGAACTGATATTTTGTTTCCCTATTCCTAGGATCCTCTTGTCCCCTGCAATCAGAGCCGCTAAGGGCTCTGCTACCAGGCTGTAAAGCAGCGCTGACATGGGACACCCCTGCCTCACAGATCTCTCAATAAAAAAAGGCTCTGTGAGGCTGCCATTGCATTTGACCATGCTTTTCGCCCCCCCATATAACAAGCTCACCCACCCCCTTATTCTCTCCCCAAAACCAAACTTCTCTAGCACCCTCCCCAAAAACGCTTGATCCACCCTGTCAAAAGCTTTATTCAAATCAATCCCTAACCAAAACCCGCCCTCCCCTTCCATGTCTCTAACTACCTGTTTCACTGTTATTATTGAATCTACTATGTCCCGCCCCGGAATGCTGTAAGATTGCTCTTTTCCAACTATGGACCCAATAACCTCTCTAATTCTATTTGCTATTATTTTTGCGATGATTTTGTAATCTGTGTTCAGTAGGCTAATTGGCCGATAGTTATCTAAGCATCTCTCTTCCCCTTTGTTTTTGTAAAAAAAGGTTATGATGCCGAGATTTAAGCTTTCCGGCAGCCAACCTGTTTTCTCAAAATAGTCACACAATTTGCAAAAAGTTGGCGTCAAGATGTCTTTAAATTCTTTATAAAACTCCCCCGTCAAACCATCGCTTCCCGGACTCTTGTTTTTATTTAAACCCTCAATTGCACACTTAATCTCGCCCTCTGTGAAGTTATTATCGCACCATTCCCTATCTTCTATGCTTAATACTTTTTTAAGAGCCTCAATAGCTTCCCCTACACTACTCTCATCACACATATCTTTCTTGAATAGATTTTCATAATAATCCCTAACTACTCTTAAGATCCCTTCACGGTCATTAACTATTTGTCCCTTATTATCAAGTATTTCCCTAATTTCAGTTTTATTTTGTTTTTGTTTCTCCAGCCCCAGAAAAAAAGCCGTGCTTCTCTCCCCCTCATGCATATACTGAATCCTACTTCTGATTGCTGCGCCTCTACATTTTGCTATTTCCAAAGTTTTTAGCCTTTCTTTTAAATCTACATATTTTTCAGTACCAATATTTCCCTCACTATCTAATACTTTTATCTCCTCATTTAGCAAATTTCTTAAGTTTTCCTCAACTTCAAACTCCTTCTTTCTTTTCTCTATACCATATCTTATACATTTTCTCTTGATTCTTGTTTTCACACTCTCCCACCATACATCCATACACTCATCCTCATTCCACTCATCCATCATACTTTTCAAATAAACTCTCATACTTTTTTTAAACACTTCATCCCCCAAAAAACTCGCATTAAAACACCAGGACCTTCTAATAAAAGCCCCTTCCCTCTCCCCCACCTCCAACTTAATCCCCGCATGGTCACTCCAAGTGTTGTTTACATAGTCTACGTGTTTAACCCATTTTACACACCTACTGGCCACTAAGGCTAGATCTATCCTACTTTGTTTCAAATTATTTAAAACCACTTGTCTCCTCGAAAAAACTCTCTCCCACGGATGTAATACCCTCCAAATTTCCACCAATTGATTATTTTCCATCACCTCCTTAAGAGTGCTCCTGCTACGATCTCCCTTGAATGTATTATTTCTTGACACATCATTTACCGTTAGAGCAATATTGAAATCCCCAATAATAATACTCTTATGATTACACCATTCATTTAGTTTTAGCAAAAACACAACTCTCTCCTTCTCCTCATTAGGCGCATGTACGTTCAAAAGTCTTAACTCCCTCCCCTCAAAAACAAAGTCGACAACTAATAACCTCCCCTCCGAATCCCTATGAACTAAATTAATCCCCGTTATCTTTGGATTCTTAAAGAAAAAAAACACTCCCCTGGCTCTGGGAGTCCCATTTGAAAACAAAAATAGGCCTTTCCACTCTTTTTTAATCTTCTCACATAAATCAAAGTCCCACCTTGTCTCCTGTAGGCATAAAATGTCTGCTCTCAAATCTAGTATGCTTTTACGTTTTGCCTCAGTCCTCAGACCGTTCACGTTCAATGAAATAATATTTAAGGCCATAACAAAAAAACTAACAAAGAAAAAAACCAACGAAAAAAAGCCAGCATGTCTAATACCTTTCATTTAGATTACTTAAACCTTTTTATTCTTCTTCCCCCCCCCCTCCATTCTTTGCTTTGCCGACAACCTTTTTTTTGCTTCCCTTAACACCTCCATGTCTACATCACTCCCCGAGCTCCCCTCCCTCCCAGTTTCAGCAACACAATCCAACACACTGCCCCAAGTCATTTTAACAGTTCTTTCCCCCTTCTCCCCTCCACCCCCCATTCTTACCCCTTTTCGTTGTTCACCTTCTCCTCCTCTCAAATAGTCACTCTGCCGCTGTGGTAGGCCCGTGCTCTGCTCTCCCGTCTGGCCCCAGTCGATGTCCTGTCCTGTATCAAGCTCCTTCTCCGACTCTTCCTCCTCCTCCACAAGTGAGGGGAATTCTTCCCCCACAGAGTCATAGTCTCCGTCCATTTTCCCATCATCATCCTCGCTCTCTTCCTCCTCGCTCTCCCCGCTGTCCGGCACCCCCAGCTCCTCGCCATCAGGCTCCCCCGGATCACCAGCGTCCACCGCTCCTGGCTCTCCGCCATCTTCCGCCTTCTCCTCGACCACCTCCGCCTCTGCCTCCGCGCCTGGGCATACGCAATCCTCCTCCCTCCTCCTGCACGCCCGGCACCTTGGAAAGATAGCGTCGCACTCCCTTGCATAGTGACCCTGCTTTTTACAAGTGTGGCATGTAAACGTAGGGCACTCTCG
This sequence comes from Hyperoplus immaculatus, assembly GCA_949357725.1. NCBI lineage: Eukaryota > Metazoa > Chordata > Actinopteri > Uranoscopiformes > Ammodytidae > Hyperoplus > Hyperoplus immaculatus. Next base: position 24,223,086 of record OX442359.1, read on the forward strand.
GAGGATGTGGCCAGGCTGCATGCAGTTCCGGCAAACCTTCATTTGTCTATCATGAATAACTCTAAAGAATTCACTGCCTGTTGCGGTAAAGAACTTTGTCGAGTACGGCAAGGACTGTACGAGCTCAGTGAACTTAACTCGTACAATCCTTGTCCCATCCGCTATGTCCGTGCCTGGCCACATCCTCCTCTTTATTGGCGTGAGCGGCCGGACGCCCCACAGGTGCAGTTTATCTAAGATCTCCTGATCTGGCACATAAACGGGAAGGTTCAGGAAAGACACAACCATTTCATTAATACTAAGCTCTTTTCCACATATGCGAGTATTCCCGATCTTGAAGCCATCCAGTAGCTGCTGCTTCCCCTCATCGTTGCATACAGTCACTTCCAGCCTCCCTTGCGGCAGCACGCGACATCCTCTTATTCCCCCGCAGGTAGCCACCATTGTCTTCATTAGCTCCCCCACGGGCACCGCTTCTCCCATCTGCTCCACATTGAGAGTCAGTCCTTTCTCATAGCTCATGCATTCACCTGCACCTTTCTTCTCCCCAGCTCTGGGCTGCTCCGATGTGCTGCCACCACCACCGCGCCCACCATCACCTCCGCTTCCTCCTTCTCCTCCGCTCGCCTTCTCCGTTCTGCTCCTGCCCGCTTTTCCTGCATTTCTTCCCTCCACTCCAGCCTCCTTCTCCGCACCCGCACTCCTCTGCTGCACCGTCAGTTGTTTTCCTCTCTCACTTTTCTCATACGACGTTGTCGCTTTCTCTGCTCGTGCTCCAGTTTGGTGGTCCGCCGACACACCTGTCCCAGCTGGTAGCTTAGCAGCCGCTAAGCCCCGCTCCATTTTCCCGTCTTCCATTTCGAAAAAACACTAGTACGTGTACTGAGTGTGTTTAAAGCACTTAAGCACAAAAGAAAAACGATCCCCCAGCAGTCAGGGACTGCAGGGGGACGAAAAAAGCACCAAATTGGGCTATGCAGGTCAAAAAACTTTCACCAAACAATTCTCACACAGAGCTAGCTCCTCACCGTGTGTCACACCAACTACGACCATCTACACTCCAATCCTCTAGAGGGCGTCAGGGTGGTGTGGCCGTAAGCAAAGGCAGAGTGAACAAGTGGGCCTTTTATAGCTGGCTGCTGTGAGCAGTATTGCCTTTGATGTTTGATGTTTCTACCTCCTAATTGAGCAAAATGAAAGCTTTTTTCAACTTCAAAAAAGCTTACAGCACCTGGTATTCCCAGGCGGTCTCCCATCCAAGTACTAACCAGGCCCGACCCTGCTTAGCTTCCGAGATCGGACGAGATCGGGCGTGTTCAGGGTGGTATGGCCGTAAGCAAAGGCAGAGTGAACAAGTGGGACTTTTATAGCTGGCTGCTGTGAGCAGTATTGCCTTTGATGTTTGATGTTTCTACCTTCTAATTGAGCAAAATGAAAGCTTTTTTCAACTTCAAAAAAGCGTACAGCACCTGGTATTCCCAGGCGGTCTCCCATCCAAGTACTAACCAGGCCCGACCCTGCTTAGCTTCCGAGATCGGACGAGATCGGGCGTGTTCAGGGTGGTATGGCCGTAAGCAAAGGCAGAGTGAACAAGTGGGCCTTTTATAGCTGGCTGCTGTGAGCAGTATTGCCTTTGATGTTTGATGTTTCTACCTCCTAATTGAGCAAAATGAAAGCTTTTTTCAACTTCAAAAAAGCTTACAGCACCTGGTATTCCCAGGCGGTCTCCCATCCAAGTACTAACCAGGCCCGACCCAGCTTAGCTTCCGAGATCGGACGAGATCGGGCGTGTTCAGGGTGGTATGGCCGTAAGCAAAGGCAGAGTGAACAAGTGGGCCTTTTATAGCTGGCTGCTGTGAGCAGTATTGCCTTTGATGTTTGATGTTTCTACCTCCTAATTGAGCAAAATGAAAGCTTTTTTCAACTTCAAAAAGGCTTACAGCACCTGGTATTCCCAGGCGGTCTCCCATCCAAGTACTAACCAGGCCCGACCCTGCTTAGCTTCCGAGATCGGACGAGATCGGGCGTGTTCAGGGTGGTATGGCCGTAAGCAAAGGCAGAGTGAACAAGTGGGCCTTTTATAGCTGGCTGCTGTGAGCAGTATTGCCTTTGATGTTTGATGTTTCTACCTCCTAATTGAGCAAAATGAAAGCTTTTTTCAACTTCAAAAAAGCTTACAGCACCTGGTATTCCCAGGCGGTCTCCCATCCAAGTACTAACCAGGCCCGACCCTGCTTAGCTTCCGAGATCGGACGAGATCGGGCGTGTTCAGGGTGGTATGGCCGTAAGCAAAGGCAGAGTGAACAAGTGGGCCGCAGTATTGCCTTTGATGTTTGATGTTTCTACCTCCTAATTGAGCAAAATGAAAGCTTTTTTCAACTTCAAAAAAGCTTACAGCACCTGGTATTCCCAGGCGGTCTCCCATCCAAGTACTAACCAGGCCCGACCCTGCTTAGCTTCCGAGATCGGACGAGATCGGGCGTGTTCAGGGTGGTATGGCCGTAAGCAAAGGCAGAGTGAACAAGTGGGCCTTTTATAGCTGGCTGCTGTGAGCAGTATTGCCTTTGATGTTTGATGTTTCTACCTCCTAATTGAGCAAAATGAAAGCTTTTTTCAACTTCAAAAAAGCTTACAGCACCTGGTATTCCCAGGCGGTCTCCCATCCAAGTACTAACCAGGCCCGACCCTGCTTAGCTTCCGAGATCGGACGAGATCGGGCGTGTTCAGGGTGGTATGGCCGTAAGCAAAGGCAGAGTGAACAAGTGGGCCTTTTATAGCTGGCTGCTGTGAGCAGTATTGCCGTTTGATGTTTCTACCTCCTAATTGAGCAAAATGAAAGCTTTTTTCAACTTCAAAAAAGCTTACAGCACCTGGTATTCCCAGGCGGTCTCCCATCCAAGTACTAACCAGGCCCGACCCTGCTTAGCTTCCGAGATCGGACGAGATCGGGCGTGTTCAGGGTGGTATGGCCGTAAGCAAAGGCAGAGTGAACAAGTGGGCCTTTTATAGCTGGCTGCTGTGAGCAGTATTGCCTTTGATGTTTGATGTTTCTACCTCCTAATTGAGCAAAATGAAAGCTTTTTTCAACTTCAAAAAAGCTTACAGCACCTGGTATTCCCAGGCGGTCTCCCATCCAAGTACTAACCAGGCCCGACCCTGCTTAGCTTCCGAGATCGGACGAGATCGGGCGTGTTCAGGGTGGTATGGCCGTAAGCAAAGGCAGAGTGAACAAGTGGGCCTTTTATAGCTGGCTGCTGTGAGCAGTATTGCCTTTGATGTTTGATGTTTCTACCTCCTAATTGAGCAAAATGAAAGCTTTTTTCAACTTCAAAAAAGCTTACAGCACCTGGTATTCCCAGGCGGTCTCCCATCCAAGTACTAACCAGGCCCGACCCTGCTTAGCTTCCGAGATCGGACGAGATCGGGCGTGTTCAGGGTGGTATGGCCGTAAGCAAAGGCAGAGTGAACAAGTGGGCCTTTTATAGCTGGCTGCTGTGAGCAGTATTGCCTTTGATGTTTCTACCTCCTAATTGAGCAAAATGAAAGCTTTTTTCAACTTCAAAAAAGCTTACAGCACCTGGTATTCCCAGGCGGTCTCCCATCCAAGTACTAACCAGGCCCGACCCTGCTTAGCTTCCGAGATCGGACGAGATCGGGCGTGTTCAGGGTGGTATGGCCGTAAGCAAAGGCAGAGTGAACAAGTGGGCCTTTTATAGCTGGCTGCTGTGAGCAGTATTGCCTTTGATGTTTCTACCTCCTAATTGAGCAAAATGAAAGCTTTTTTCAACTTCAAAAAAGCTTACAGCACCTGGTATTCCCAGGCGGTCTCCCATCCAAGTACTAACCAGGCCCGACCCTGCTTAGCTTCCGAGATCGGACGAGATCGGGCGTGTTCAGGGTGGTATGGCCGTAAGCAAAGGCAGAGTGAACAAGTGGGCCTTTTATAGCTGGCTGCTGTGAGCAGTATTGCCTTTGATGTTTGATGTTTCTACCTCCTAATTGAGCAAAATGAAAGCTTTTTTCAACTTCAAAAAAGCTTACAGCACCTGGTATTCCCAGGCGGTCTCCCATCCAAGTACTAACCAGGCCCGACCCTGCTTAGCTTCCGAGATCGGGCGTGTTCAGGGTGGTATGGCCGTAAGCAAAGGCAGAGTGAACAAGTGGGCCTTTTATAGCTGGCTGCTGTGAGCAGTATTGCCTTTGATGTTTCTACCTCCTAATTGAGCAAAATGAAAGCTTTTTTCAACTTCAAAAAAGCTTACAGCACCTGGTATTCCCAGGCGGTCTCCCATCCAAGTACTAACCAGGCCCGACCCTGCTTAGCTTCCGAGATCGGACGAGATCGGGCGTGTTCAGGGTGGTATGGCCGTAAGCAAAGGCAGAGTGAACAAGTGGGCCTTTTATAGCTGGCTGCTGTGAGCAGTATTGCCTTTGATGTTTCTACCTCCTAATTGAGCAAAATGAAAGCTTTTTTCAACTTCAAAAAAGCTTACAGCACCTGGTATTCCCAGGCGGTCTCCCATCCAAGTACTAACCAGGCCCGACCCTGCTTAGCTTCCGAGATCGGACGAGATCGGGCGTGTTCAGGGTGGTATGGCCGTAAGCAAAGGCAGAGTGAACAAGTGGGCCTTTTATAGCTGGCTGCTGTGAGCAGTATTGCCTTTGATGTTTGATGTTCTACCTCCTAATTGAGCAAAATGAAAGCTTTTTTCAACTTCAAAAAAGCTTACAGCACCTGGTATTCCCAGGCGGTCTCCCATCCAAGTACTAACCAGGCCCGACCCTGCTTAGCTTCCGAGATCGGACGAGATCGGGCGTGTTCAGGGTGGTATGGCCGTAAGCAAAGGCAGAGTGAACAAGTGGGCCTTTTATAGCTGGCTGCTGTGAGCAGTATTGCCTTTGATGTTTGATGTTTCTACCTCCTAATTGAGCAAAATGAAAGCTTTTTTCAACTTCAAAAAAGCTTACAGCACCTGGTATTCCCAGGCGGTCTCCCATCCAAGTACTAACCAGGCCCGACCCTGCTTAGCTTCCGAGATCGGACGAGATCGGGCGTGTTCAGGGTGGTATGGCCGTAAGCAAAGGCAGAGTGAACAAGTGGGCCTTTTATAGCTGGCTGCTGTGAGCAGTATTGCCTTTGATGTTTGATGTTTCTACCTCCTAATTGAGCAAAATGAAAGCTTTTTTCAACTTCAAAAAAGCTTACAGCACCTGGTATTCCCAGGCGGTCTCCCATCCAAGTACTAACCAGGCCCGACCCTGCTTAGCTTCCGAGATCGGACGAGATCGGGCGTGTTCAGGGTGGTATGGCCGTAAGCAAAGGCAGAGTGAACAAGTGGGCCTTTTATAGCTGGCTGCTGTGAGCAGTATTGCCTTTGATGTTTGATGTTTCTACCTCCTAATTGAGCAAAATGAAAGCTTTTTTCAACTTCAAAAAAGCTTACAGCACCTGGTATTCCCAGGCGGTCTCCCATCCAAGTACTAACCAGGCCCGACCCTGCTTAGCTTCCGAGATCGGACGAGATCGGGCGTGTTCAGGGTGGTATGGCCGTAAGCAAAGGCAGAGTGAACAAGTGGGCCTTTTATAGCTGGCTGCTGTGAGCAGTATTGCCTTTGATGTTTGATGTTTCTACCTCCTAATTGAGCAAAATGAAAGCTTTTTTCAACTTCAAAAAAGCTTACAGCACCTGGTATTCCCAGGCGGTCTCCCATCCAAGTACTAACCAGGCCCGACCCTGCTTAGCTTCCGAGATCGGACGAGATCGGGCGTGTTCAGGGTGGTATGGCCGTAAGCAAAGGCAGAGTGAACAAGTGGGCCTTTTATAGCTGGCTGCTGTGAGCAGTATTGCCTTTGATGTTTGATGTTTCTACCTCCTAATTGAGCAAAATGAAAGCTTTTTTCAACTTCAAAAAAGCTTACAGCACCTGGTATTCCCAGGCGGTCTCCCATCCAAGTACTAACCAGGCCCGACCCTGCTTAGCTTCCGAGATCGGACGAGATCGGGCGTGTTCAGGGTGGTATGGCCGTAAGCAAAGGCAGAGTGAACAAGTGGGCCTTTTATAGCTGGCTGCTGTGAGCAGTATTGCCTTTGATGTTTGATGTTTCTACCTCCTAATTGAGCAAAATGAAAGCTTTTTTCAACTTCAAAAAAGCTTACAGCACCTGGTATTCCCAGGCGGTCTCCCATCCAAGTACTAACCAGGCCCGACCCTGCTTAGCTTCCGAGATCGGACGAGATCGGGCGTGTTCAGGGTGGTATGGCCGTAAGCAAAGGCAGAGTGAACAAGTGGGCCTTTTATAGCTGGCTGCTGTGAGCAGTATTGCCTTTGATGTTTCTACCTCCTAATTGAGCAAAATGAAAGCTTTTTTCAACTTCAAAAAAGCTTACAGCACCTGGTATTCCCAGGCGGTCTCCCATCCAAGTACTAACCAGGCCCGACCCTGCTTAGCTTCCGAGATCGGACGAGATCGGGCGTGTTCAGGGTGGTATGGCCGTAAGCAAAGGCAGAGTGAACAAGTGGGCCTTTTATAGCTGGCTGCTGTGAGCAGTATTGCCTTTGATGTTTCTACCTCCTAATTGAGCAAAATGAAAGCTTTTTTCAACTTCAAAAAAGCTTACAGCACCTGGTATTCCCAGGCGGTCTCCCATCCAAGTACTAACCAGGCCCGACCCTGCTTAGCTTCCGAGATCGGACGAGATCGGGCGTGTTCAGGGTGGTATGGCCGTAAGCAAAGGCAGAGTGAACAAGTGGGCCTTTTATAGCTGGCTGCTGTGAGCAGTATTGCCTTTGATGTTTCTACCTCCTAATTGAGCAAAATGAAAGCTTTTTTCAACTTCAAAAAAGCTTACAGCACCTGGTATTCCCAGGCGGTCTCCCATCCAAGTACTAACCAGGCCCGACCCTGCTTAGCTTCCGAGATCGGACGAGATCGGGCGTGTTCAGGGTGGTATGGCCGTAAGCAAAGGCAGAGTGAACAAGTGGGCCTTTTATAGCTGGCTGCTGTGAGCAGTATTGCCTTTGATGTTTCTACCTCCTAATTGAGCAAAATGAAAGCTTTTTTCAACTTCAAAAAAGCTTACAGCACCTGGTATTCCCAGGCGGTCTCCCATCCAAGTACTAACCAGGCCCGACCCTGCTTAGCTTCCGAGATCGGACGAGATCGGGCGTGTTCAGGGTGGTATGGCCGTAAGCAAAGGCAGAGTGAACAAGTGGGCCTTTTATAGCTGGCTGCTGTGAGCAGTATTGCCTTTGATGTTTCTACCTCCTAATTGAGCAAAATGAAAGCTTTTTTCAACTTCAAAAAAGCTTACAGCACCTGATATTCCCAGGCGGTCTCCCATCCAAGTACTAACCAGGCCCGACCCTGCTTAGCTTCCGAGATCGGACGAGATCGGGCGTGTTCAGGGTGGTATGGCCGTAAGCAAAGGCAGAGTGAACAAGTGGGCCTTTTATAGCTGGCTGCTGTGAGCAGTATTGCCTTTGATGTTTCTACCTCCTAATTGAGCAAAATGAAAGCTTTTTTCAACTTCAAAAAAGCTTACAGCACCTGGTATTCCCAGGCGGTCTCCCATCCAAGTACTAACCAGGCCCGACCCTGCTTAGCTTCCGAGATCGGACGAGATCGGGCGTGTTCAGGGTGGTATGGCCGTAAGCAAAGGCAGAGTGAACAAGTGGGCCTTTTATAGCTGGCTGCTGTGAGCAGTATTGCCTTTGATGTTTGATGTTTCTACCTCCTAATTGAGCAAAATGAAAGCTTTTTTCAACTTCAAAAAAGCTTACAGCACCTGGTATTCCCAGGCGGTCTCCCATCCAAGTACTAACCAGGCCCGACCCTGCTTAGCTTCCGAGATCGGACGAGATCGGGCGTGTTCAGGGTGGTATGGCCGTAAGCAAAGGCAGAGTGAACAAGTGGGCCTTTTATAGCTGGCTGCTGTGAGCAGTATTGCCTTTGATGTTTGATGTTTCTACCTCCTAATTGAGCAAAATGAAAGCTTTTTTCAACTTCAAAAAAGCTTACAGCACCTGGTATTCCCAGGCGGTCTCCCATCCAAGTACTAACCAGGCCCGACCCTGCTTAGCTTCCGAGATCGGACGAGATCGGGCGTGTTCAGGGTGGTATGGCCGTAAGCAAAGGCAGAGTGAACAAGTGGGCCTTTTATAGCTGGCTGCTGTGAGCAGTATTGCCTTTGATGTTTGATGTTTCTACCTCCTAATTGAGCAAAATGAAAGCTTTTTTCAACTTCAAAAAAGCTTACAGCACCTGGTATTCCCAGGCGGTCTCCCATCCAAGTACTAACCAGGCCCGACCCTGCTTAGCTTCCGAGATCGGACGAGATCGGGCGTGTTCAGGGTGGTATGGCCGTAAGCAAAGGCAGAGTGAACAAGTGGGCCTTTTATAGCTGGCTGCTGTGAGCAGTATTGCCTTGTTGATGTTTCTACCTCCTAATTGAGCAAAATGAAAGCTTTTTTCAACTTCAAAAAAGCTTACAGCACCTGGTATTCCCAGGCGGTCTCCCATCCAAGTACTAACCAGGCCCGACCCTGCTTAGCTTCCGAGATCGGACGAGATCGGGCGTGTTCAGGGTGGTATGGCCGTAAGCAAAGGCAGAGTGAACAAGTGGGCCTTTTATAGCTGGCTGCTGTGAGCAGTATTGCCTTTGATGTTTCTACCTCCTAATTGAGCAAAATGAAAGCTTTTTTCAACTTCAAAAAAGCTTACAGCACCTGGTATTCCCAGGCGGTCTCCCATCCAAGTACTAACCAGGCCCGACCCTGCTTAGCTTCCGAGATCGGACGAGATCGGGCGTGTTCAGGGTGGTATGGCCGTAAGCAAAGGCAGAGTGAACAAGTGGGCCTTTTATAGCTGGCTGCTGTGAGCAGTATTGCCTTTGATGTTTGATGTTTCTACCTCCTAATTGAGCAAAATGAAAGCTTTTTTCAACTTCAAAAAAGCTTACAGCACCTGGTATTCCCAGGCGGTCTCCCATCCAAGTACTAACCAGGCCCGACCCTGCTTAGCTTCCGAGATCGGACGAGATCGGGCGTGTTCAGGGTGGTATGGCCGTAAGCAAAGGCAGAGTGAACAAGTGGGCCTTTTATAGCTGGCTGCTGTGAGCAGTATTGCCTTTGATGTTTCTACCTCCTAATTGAGCAAAATGAAAGCTTTTTTCAACTTCAAAAAAGCTTACAGCACCTGGTATTCCCAGGCGGTCTCCCATCCAAGTACTAACCAGGCCCGACCCTGCTTAGCTTCCGAGATCGGACGAGATCGGGCGTGTTCAGGGTGGTATGGCCGTAAGCAAAGGCAGAGTGAACAAGTGGGCCTTTTATAGCTGGCTGCTGTGAGCAGTATTGCCTTTGATGTTTGATGTTTCTACCTCCTAATTGAGCAAAATGAAAGCTTTTTTCAACTTCAAAAAAGCTTACAGCACCTGGTATTCCCAGGCGGTCTCCCATCCAAGTACTAACCAGGCCCGACCCTGCTTAGCTTCCGAGATCGGACGAGATCGGGCGTGTTCAGGGTGGTATGGCCGTAAGCAAAGGCAGAGTGAACAAGTGGGCCTTTTATAGCTGGCTGCTGTGAGCAGTATTGCCTTTGATGTTTGATGTTTCTACCTCCTAATTGAGCAAAATGAAAGCTTTTTTCAACTTCAAAAAAGCTTACAGCACCTGGTATTCCCAGGCGGTCTCCCATCCAAGTACTAACCAGGCCCGACCCTGCTTAGCTTCCGAGATCGGACGAGATCGGGCGTGTTCAGGGTGGTATGGCCGTAAGCAAAGGCAGAGTGAACAAGTGGGCCTTTTATAGCTGGCTGCTGTGAGCAGTATTGCCTTTGATGTTTCTACCTCCTAATTGAGCAAAATGAAAGCTTTTTTCAACTTCAAAAAAGCTTACAGCACCTGGTATTCCCAGGCGGTCTCCCATCCAAGTACTAACCAGGCCCGACCCTGCTTAGCTTCCGAGATCGGACGAGATCGGGCGTGTTCAGGGTGGTATGGCCGTAAGCAAAGGCAGAGTGAACAAGTGGGCCTTTTATAGCTGGCTGCTGTGAGCAGTATTGCCTTTGATGTTTCTACCTCCTAATTGAGCAAAATGAAAGCTTTTTTCAACTTCAAAAAAGCTTACAGCACCTGGTATTCCCAGGCGGTCTCCCATCCAAGTACTAACCAGGCCCGACCCTGCTTAGCTTCCGAGATCGGACGAGATCGGGCGTGTTCAGGGTGGTATGGCCGTAAGCAAAGGCAGAGTGAACAAGTGGGCCTTTTATAGCTGGCTGCTGTGAGCAGTATTGCCTTTGATGTTGTTTCTACCTCCTAATTGAGCAAAATGAAAGCTTTTTTCAACTTCAAAAAAGCTTACAGCACCTGGTATTCCCAGGCGGTCTCCCATCCAAGTACTAACCAGGCCCGACCCTGCTTAGCTTCCGAGATCGGACGAGATCGGGCGTGTTCAGGGTGGTATGGCCGTAAGCAAAGGCAGAGTGAACAAGTGGGCCTTTTATAGCTGGCTGCTGTGAGCAGTATTGCCTTTGATGTTTCTACCTCCTAATTGAGCAAAATGAAAGCTTTTTTCAACTTCAAAAAAGCTTACAGCACCTGGTATTCCCAGGCGGTCTCCCATCCAAGTACTAACCAGGCCCGACCCTGCTTAGCTTCCGAGATCGGACGAGATCGGGCGTGTTCAGGGTGGTATGGCCGTAAGCAAAGGCAGAGTGAACAAGTGGGCCTTTTATAGCTGGCTGCTGTGAGCAGTATTGCCTTTGATGTTGATGTTTCTACCTCCTAATTGAGCAAAATGAAAGCTTTTTTCAACTTCAAAAAAGCTTACAGCACCTGGTATTCCCAGGCGGTCTCCCATCCAAGTACTAACCAGGCCCGACCCTGCTTAGCTTCCGAGATCGGACGAGATCGGGCGTGTTCAGGGTGGTATGGCCGTAAGCAAAGGCAGAGTGAACAAGTGGGCCTTTTATAGCTGGCTGCTGTGAGCAGTATTGCCTTTGATGTTTGATGTTTCTACCTCCTAATTGAGCAAAATGAAAGCTTTTTTCAA
>OX442359.1:24239138-24254138 GCA_949357725.1 Hyperoplus immaculatus
TCAGGGTGGTATGGCCGTAAGCAAAGGCAGAGTGAACAAGTGGGCCTTTTATAGCTGGCTGCTGTGAGCAGTATTGCCTTTGATGTTTGATGTTTCTACCTCCTAATTGAGCAAAATGAAAGCTTTTTTCAACTTCAAAAAAGCTTACAGCACCTGGTATTCCCAGGCGGTCTCCCATCCAAGTACTAACCAGGCCCGACCCTGCTTAGCTTCCGAGATCGGACGAGATCGGACGTGTTCAGGGTGGTATGGCCGTAAGCAAAGGCAGAGTGAACAAGTGGGCCTTTTATAGCTGGCTGCTGTGAGCAGTATTGCCTTTGATGTTTCTACCTCCTAATTGAGCAAAATGAAAGCTTTTTTCAACTTCAAAAAAGCTTACAGCACCTGGTATTCCCAGGCGGTCTCCCATCCAAGTACTAACCAGGCCCGACCCTGCTTAGCTTCCGAGATCGGACGAGATCGGGCGTGTTCAGGGTGGTATGGCCGTAAGCAAAGGCAGAGTGAACAAGTGGGCCTTTTATAGCTGGCTGCTGTGAGCAGTATTGCCTTTGATGTTTCTACCTCCTAATTGAGCAAAATGAAAGCTTTTTTCAACTTCAAAAAAGCTTACAGCACCTGGTATTCCCAGGCGGTCTCCCATCCAAGTACTAACCAGGCCCGACCCTGCTTAGCTTCCGAGATCGGACGAGATCGGGCGTGTTCAGGGTGGTATGGCCGTAAGCAAAGGCAGAGTGAACAAGTGGGCCTTTTATAGCTGGCTGCTGTGAGCAGTATTGCCTTTGATGTTTCTACCTCCTAATTGAGCAAAATGAAAGCTTTTTTCAACTTCAAAAAAGCTTACAGCACCTGGTATTCCCAGGCGGTCTCCCATCCAAGTACTAACCAGGCCCGACCCTGCTTAGCTTCCGAGATCGGACGAGATCGGGCGTGTTCAGGGTGGTATGGCCGTAAGCAAAGGCAGAGTGAACAAGTGGGCCTTTTATAGCTGGCTGCTGTGAGCAGTATTGCCTTTGATGTTTGATGTTTCTACCTCCTAATTGAGCAAAATGAAAGCTTTTTTCAACTTCAAAAAAGCTTACAGCACCTGGTATTCCCAGGCGGTCTCCCATCCAAGTACTAACCAGGCCCGACCCTGCTTAGCTTCCGAGATCGGACGAGATCGGACGTGTTCAGGGTGGTATGGCCGTAAGCAAAGGCAGAGTGAACAAGTGGGCCTTTTATAGCTGGCTGCTGTGAGCAGTATTGCCTTTGATGTTTCTACCTCCTAATTGAGCAAAATGAAAGCTTTTTTCAACTTCAAAAAAGCTTACAGCACCTGGTATTCCCAGGCGGTCTCCCATCCAAGTACTAACCAGGCCCGACCCTGCTTAGCTTCCGAGATCGGACGAGATCGGGCGTGTTCAGGGTGGTATGGCCGTAAGCAAAGGCAGAGTGAACAAGTGGGCCTTTTATAGCTGGCTGCTGTGAGCAGTATTGCCTTTGATGTTTCTACCTCCTAATTGAGCAAAATGAAAGCTTTTTTCAACTTCAAAAAAGCTTACAGCACCTGGTATTCCCAGGCGGTCTCCCATCCAAGTACTAACCAGGCCCGACCCTGCTTAGCTTCCGAGATCGGACGAGATCGGGCGTGTTCAGGGTGGTATGGCCGTAAGCAAAGGCAGAGTGAACAAGTGGGCCTTTTATAGCTGGCTGCTGTGAGCAGTATTGCCTTTGATGTTTCTACCTCCTAATTGAGCAAAATGAAAGCTTTTTTCAACTTCAAAAAAGCTTACAGCACCTGGTATTCCCAGGCGGTCTCCCATCCAAGTACTAACCAGGCCCGACCCTGCTTAGCTTCCGAGATCGGACGAGATCGGGCGTGTTCAGGGTGGTATGGCCGTAAGCAAAGGCAGAGTGAACAAGTGGGCCTTTTATAGCTGGCTGCTGTGAGCAGTATTGCCTTTGATGTTTGATGTTTCTACCTCCTAATTGAGCAAAATGAAAGCTTTTTTCAACTTCAAAAAAGCTTACAGCACCTGGTATTCCCAGGCGGTCTCCCATCCAAGTACTAACCAGGCCCGACCCTGCTTAGCTTCCGAGATCGGACGAGATCGGGCGTGTTCAGGGTGGTATGGCCGTAAGCAAAGGCAGAGTGAACAAGTGGGCCTTTTATAGCTGGCTGCTGTGAGCAGTATTGCCTTTGATGTTTGATGTTTCTACCTCCTAATTGAGCAAAATGAAAGCTTTTTTCAACTTCAAAAAAGCTTACAGCACCTGGTATTCCCAGGCGGTCTCCCATCCAAGTACTAACCAGGCCCGACCCTGCTTAGCTTCCGAGATCGGACGAGATCGGGCGTGTTCAGGGTGGTATGGCCGTAAGCAAAGGCAGAGTGAACAAGTGGGCCTTTTATAGCTGGCTGCTGTGAGCAGTATTGCCTTTGATGTTTCTACCTCCTAATTGAGCAAAATGAAAGCTTTTTTCAACTTCAAAAAAGCTTACAGCACCTGGTATTCCCAGGCGGTCTCCCATCCAAGTATTAACCAGGCCCGACCCTGCTTAGCTTCCGAGATCGGACGAGATCGGGCGTGTTCAGGGTGGTATGGCCGTAAGCAAAGGCAGAGTGAACAAGTGGGCCTTTTATAGCTGGCTGCTGTGAGCAGTATTGCCTTTGATGTTTGATGTTTCTACCTCCTAATTGAGCAAAATGAAAGCTTTTTTCAACTTCAAAAAAGCTTACAGCACCTGGTATTCCCAGGCGGTCTCCCATCCAAGTACTAACCAGGCCCGACCCTGCTTAGCTTCCGAGATCGGACGAGATCGGGCGTGTTCAGGGTGGTATGGCCGTAAGCAAAGGCAGAGTGAACAAGTGGGCCTTTTATAGCTGGCTGCTGTGAGCAGTATTGCCTTTGATGTTTGATGTTTCTACCTCCTAATTGAGCAAAATGAAAGCTTTTTTCAACTTCAAAAAAGCTTACAGCACCTGGTATTCCCAGGCGGTCTCCCATCCAAGTACTAACCAGGCCCGACCCTGCTTAGCTTCCGAGATCGGACGAGATCGGGCGTGTTCAGGGTGGTATGGCCGTAAGCAAAGGCAGAGTGAACAAGTGGGCCTTTTATAGCTGGCTGCTGTGAGCAGTATTGCCTTTGATGTTTCTACCTCCTAATTGAGCAAAATGAAAGCTTTTTTCAACTTCAAAAAAGCTTACAGCACCTGGTATTCCCAGGCGGTCTCCCATCCAAGTACTAACCAGGCCCGACCCTGCTTAGCTTCCGAGATCGGACGAGATCGGGCGTGTTCAGGGTGGTATGGCCGTAAGCAAAGGCAGAGTGAACAAGTGGGCCTTTTATAGCTGGCTGCTGTGAGCAGTATTGCCTTTGATGTTTGATGTTTCTACCTCCTAATTGAGCAAAATTAAAGCTTTTTTCAACTTCAAAAAAGCTTACAGCACCTGGTATTCCCAGGCGGTCTCCCATCCAAGTACTAACCAGGCCCGACCCTGCTTAGCTTCCGAGATCGGACGAGATCGGGCGTGTTCAGGGTGGTATGGCCGTAAGCAAAGGCAGAGTGAACAAGTGGGCCTTTTATAGCTGGCTGCTGTGAGCAGTATTGCCTTTGATGTTTCTACCTCCTAATTGAGCAAAATGAAAGCTTTTTTCAACTTCAAAAAAGCTTACAGCACCTGGTATTCCCAGGCGGTCTCCCATCCAAGTATTAACCAGGCCCGACCCTGCTTAGCTTCCGAGATCGGACGAGATCGGGCGTGTTCAGGGTGGTATGGCCGTAAGCAAAGGCAGAGTGAACAAGTGGGCCTTTTATAGCTGGCTGCTGTGAGCAGTATTGCCTTTGATGTTTGATGTTTCTACCTCCTAATTGAGCAAAATGAAAGCTTTTTTCAACTTCAAAAAAGCTTACAGCACCTGGTATTCCCAGGCGGTCTCCCATCCAAGTACTAACCAGGCCCGACCCTGCTTAGCTTCCGAGATCGGACGAGATCGGGCGTGTTCAGGGTGGTATGGCCGTAAGCAAAGGCAGAGTGAACAAGTGGGCCTTTTATAGCTGGCTGCTGTGAGCAGTATTGCCTTTGATGTTTGATGTTTCTACCTCCTAATTGAGC
This sequence comes from Hyperoplus immaculatus, assembly GCA_949357725.1. Lineage (NCBI taxonomy): Eukaryota > Metazoa > Chordata > Actinopteri > Uranoscopiformes > Ammodytidae > Hyperoplus > Hyperoplus immaculatus. Next base: position 24,243,234 of record OX442359.1, read on the forward strand.
AAAATGAAAGCTTTTTTCAACTTCAAAAAAGCTTACAGCACCTGGTATTCCCAGGCGGTCTCCCATCCAAGTACTAACCAGGCCCGACCCTGCTTAGCTTCCGAGATCGGACGAGATCGGGCGTGTTCAGGGTGGTATGGCCGTAAGCAAAGGCAGAGTGAACAAGTGGGCCTTTTATAGCTGGCTGCTGTGAGCAGTATTGCCTTTGATGTTTCTACCTCCTAATTGAGCAAAATGAAAGCTTTTTTCAACTTCAAAAAAGCTTACAGCACCTGGTATTCCGTAAGCAAAGGCAGAGTGAACAAGTGGGCCTTTTATAGCTGGCTGCTGTGAGCAGTATTGCCTTTGATGTTTCTACCTCCTAATTGAGCAAAATGAAAGCTTTTTTCAACTTCAAAAAAGCTTACAGCACCTGGTATTCCCAGGCGGTCTCCCATCCAAGTACTAACCAGGCCCGACCCTGCTTAGCTTCCGAGATCGGACGAGATCGGGCGTGTTCAGGGTGGTATGGCCGTAAGCAAAGGCAGAGTGAACAAGTGGGCCTTTTATAGCTGGCTGCTGTGAGCAGTATTGCCTTTGATGTTTCTACCTCCTAATTGAGCAAAATGAAAGCTTTTTTCAACTTCAAAAAAGCTTACAGCACCTGGTATTCCCAGGCGGTCTCCCATCCAAGTACTAACCAGGCCCGACCCTGCTTAGCTTCCGAGATCGGACGAGATCGGGCGTGTTCAGGGTGGTATGGCCGTAAGCAAAGGCAGAGTGAACAAGTGGGCCTTTTATAGCTGGCTGCTGTGAGCAGTATTGCCTTTGATGTTTCTACCTCCTAATTGAGCAAAATGAAAGCTTTTTTCAACTTCAAAAAAGCTTACAGCACCTGGTATTCCCAGGCGGTCTCCCATCCAAGTACTAACCAGGCCCGACCCTGCTTAGCTTCCGAGATCGGACGAGATCGGGCGTGTTCAGGGTGGTATGGCCGTAAGCAAAGGCAGAGTGAACAAGTGGGCCTTTTATAGCTGGCTGCTGTGAGCAGTATTGCCTTTGATGTTTCTACCTCCTAATTGAGCAAAATGAAAGCTTTTTTCAACTTCAAAAAAGCTTACAGCACCTGGTATTCCCAGGCGGTCTCCCATCCAAGTACTAACCAGGCCCGACCCTGCTTAGCTTCCGAGATCGGACGAGATCGGGCGTGTTCAGGGTGGTATGGCCGTAAGCAAAGGCAGAGTGAACAAGTGGGCCTTTTATAGCTGGCTGCTGTGAGCAGTATTGCCTTTGATGTTTCTACCTCCTAATTGAGCAAAATGAAAGCTTTTTTCAACTTCAAAAAAGCTTACAGCACCTGGTATTCCCAGGCGGTCTCCCATCCAAGTACTAACCAGGCCCGACCCTGCTTAGCTTCCGAGATCGGACGAGATCGGGCGTGTTCAGGGTGGTATGGCCGTAAGCAAAGGCAGAGTGAACAAGTGGGCCTTTTATAGCTGGCTGCTGTGAGCAGTATTGCCTTTGATGTTTCTACCTCCTAATTGAGCAAAATGAAAGCTTTTTTCAACTTCAAAAAAGCTTACAGCACCTGGTATTCCCAGGCGGTCTCCCATCCAAGTACTAACCAGGCCCGACCCTGCTTAGCTTCCGAGATCGGACGAGATCGGGCGTGTTCAGGGTGGTATGGCCGTAAGCAAAGGCAGAGTGAACAAGTGGGCCTTTTATAGCTGGCTGCTGTGAGCAGTATTGCCTTTGATGTTTCTACCTCCTAATTGAGCAAAATGAAAGCTTTTTTCAACTTCAAAAAAGCTTACAGCACCTGGTATTCCCAGGCGGTCTCCCATCCAAGTACTAACCAGGCCCGACCCTGCTTAGCTTCCGAGATCGGACGAGATCGGGCGTGTTCAGGGTGGTATGGCCGTAAGCAAAGGCAGAGTGAACAAGTGGGCCTTTTATAGCTGGCTGCTGTGAGCAGTATTGCCTTTGATGTTTCTACCTCCTAATTGAGCAAAATGAAAGCTTTTTTCAACTTCAAAAAAGCTTACAGCACCTGGTATTCCCAGGCGGTCTCCCATCCAAGTACTAACCAGGCCCGACCCTGCTTAGCTTCCGAGATCGGACGAGATCGGGCGTGTTCAGGGTGGTATGGCCGTAAGCAAAGGCAGAGTGAACAAGTGGGCCTTTTATAGCTGGCTGCTGTGAGCAGTATTGCCTTTGATGTTTCTACCTCCTAATTGAGCAAAATGAAAGCTTTTTTCAACTTCAAAAAAGCTTACAGCACCTGGTATTCCCAGGCGGTCTCCCATCCAAGTACTAACCAGGCCCGACCCTGCTTAGCTTCCGAGATCGGACGAGATCGGGCGTGTTCAGGGTGGTATGGCCGTAAGCAAAGGCAGAGTGAACAAGTGGGCCTTTTATAGCTGGCTGCTGTGAGCAGTATTGCCTTTGTTGATGTTTCTACCTCCTAATTGAGCAAAATGAAAGCTTTTTTCAACTTCAAAAAAGCTTACAGCACCTGGTATTCCCAGGCGGTCTCCCATCCAAGTACTAACCAGGCCCGACCCTGCTTAGCTTCCGAGATCGGACGAGATCGGGCGTGTTCAGGGTGGTATGGCCGTAAGCAAAGGCAGAGTGAACAAGTGGGCCTTTTATAGCTGGCTGCTGTGAGCAGTATTGCCTTTGATGTTTCTACCTCCTAATTGAGCAAAATGAAAGCTTTTTTCAACTTCAAAAAAGCTTACAGCACCTGGTATTCCCAGGCGGTCTCCCATCCAAGTACTAACCAGGCCCGACCCTGCTTAGCTTCCGAGATCGGACGAGATCGGGCGTGTTCAGGGTGGTATGGCCGTAAGCAAAGGCAGAGTGAACAAGTGGGCCTTTTATAGCTGGCTGCTGTGAGCAGTATTGCCTTTGATGTTTCTACCTCCTAATTGAGCAAAATGAAAGCTTTTTTCAACTTCAAAAAAGCTTACAGCACCTGGTATTCCCAGGCGGTCTCCCATCCAAGTACTAACCAGGCCCGACCCTGCTTAGCTTCCGAGATCGGACGAGATCGGGCGTGTTCAGGGTGGTATGGCCGTAAGCAAAGGCAGAGTGAACAAGTGGGCCTTTTATAGCTGGCTGCTGTGAGCAGTATTGCCTTTGATGTTTCTACCTCCTAATTGAGCAAAATGAAAGCTTTTTTCAACTTCAAAAAAGCTTACAGCACCTGGTATTCCCAGGCGGTCTCCCATCCAAGTACTAACCAGGCCCGACCCTGCTTAGCTTCCGAGATCGGACGAGATCGGGCGTGTTCAGGGTGGTATGGCCGTAAGCAAAGGCAGAGTGAACAAGTGGGCCTTTTATAGCTGGCTGCTGTGAGCAGTATTGCCTTTGATGTTTCTACCTCCTAATTGAGCAAAATGAAAGCTTTTTTCAACTTCAAAAAAGCTTACAGCACCTGGTATTCCCAGGCGGTCTCCCATCCAAGTACTAACCAGGCCCGACCCTGCTTAGCTTCCGAGATCGGACGAGATCGGGCGTGTTCAGGGTGGTATGGCCGTAAGCAAAGGCAGAGTGAACAAGTGGGCCTTTTATAGCTGGCTGCTGTGAGCAGTATTGCCTTTGATGTTTCTACCTCCTAATTGAGCAAAATGAAAGCTTTTTTCAACTTCAAAAAAGCTTACAGCACCTGGTATTCCCAGGCGGTCTCCCATCCAAGTACTAACCAGGCCCGACCCTGCTTAGCTTCCGAGATCGGACGAGATCGGGCGTGTTCAGGGTGGTATGGCCGTAAGCAAAGGCAGAGTGAACAAGTGGGCCTTTTATAGCTGGCTGCTGTGAGCAGTATTGCCTTTGATGTTTCTACCTCCTAATTGAGCAAAATGAAAGCTTTTTTCAACTTCAAAAAAGCTTACAGCACCTGGTATTCCCAGGCGGTCTCCCATCCAAGTACTAACCAGGCCCGACCCTGCTTAGCTTCCGAGATCGGACGAGATCGGGCGTGTTCAGGGTGGTATGGCCGTAAGCAAAGGCAGAGTGAACAAGTGGGCCTTTTATAGCTGGCTGCTGTGAGCAGTATTGCCTTTGATGTTTCTACCTCCTAATTGAGCAAAATGAAAGCTTTTTTCAACTTCAAAAAAGCTTACAGCACCTGGTATTCCCAGGCGGTCTCCCATCCAAGTACTAACCAGGCCCGACCCTGCTTAGCTTCCGAGATCGGACGAGATCGGGCGTGTTCAGGGTGGTATGGCCGTAAGCAAAGGCAGAGTGAACAAGTGGGCCTTTTATAGCTGGCTGCTGTGAGCAGTATTGCCTTTGATGTTTCTACCTCCTAATTGAGCAAAATGAAAGCTTTTTTCAACTTCAAAAAAGCTTACAGCACCTGGTATTCCCAGGCGGTCTCCCATCCAAGTACTAACCAGGCCCGACCCTGCTTAGCTTCCGAGATCGGACGAGATCGGGCGTGTTCAGGGTGGTATGGCCGTAAGCAAAGGCAGAGTGAACAAGTGGGCCTTTTATAGCTGGCTGCTGTGAGCAGTATTGCCTTTGATGTTTCTACCTCCTAATTGAGCAAAATGAAAGCTTTTTTCAACTTCAAAAAAGCTTACAGCACCTGGTATTCCCAGGCGGTCTCCCATCCAAGTACTAACCAGGCCCGACCCTGCTTAGCTTCCGAGATCGGACGAGATCGGGCGTGTTCAGGGTGGTATGGCCGTAAGCAAAGGCAGAGTGAACAAGTGGGCCTTTTATAGCTGGCTGCTGTGAGCAGTATTGCCTTTGATGTTTCTACCTCCTAATTGAGCAAAATGAAAGCTTTTTTCAACTTCAAAAAAGCTTACAGCACCTGGTATTCCCAGGCGGTCTCCCATCCAAGTACTAACCAGGCCCGACCCTGCTTAGCTTCCGAGATCGGACGAGATCGGGCGTGTTCAGGGTGGTATGGCCGTAAGCAAAGGCAGAGTGAACAAGTGGGCCTTTTATAGCTGGCTGCTGTGAGCAGTATTGCCTTTGATGTTTCTACCTCCTAATTGAGCAAAATGAAAGCTTTTTTCAACTTCAAAAAAGCTTACAGCACCTGGTATTCCCAGGCGGTCTCCCATCCAAGTACTAACCAGGCCCGACCCTGCTTAGCTTCCGAGATCGGACGAGATCGGGCGTGTTCAGGGTGGTATGGCCGTAAGCAAAGGCAGAGTGAACAAGTGGGCCTTTTATAGCTGGCTGCTGTGAGCAGTATTGCCTTTGATGTTTCTACCTCCTAATTGAGCAAAATGAAAGCTTTTTTCAACTTCAAAAAAGCTTACAGCACCTGGTATTCCCAGGCGGTCTCCCATCCAAGTACTAACCAGGCCCGACCCTGCTTAGCTTCCGAGATCGGACGAGATCGGGCGTGTTCAGGGTGGTATGGCCGTAAGCAAAGGCAGAGTGAACAAGTGGGCCTTTTATAGCTGGCTGCTGTGAGCAGTATTGCCTTTGATGTTTCTACCTCCTAATTGAGCAAAATGAAAGCTTTTTTCAACTTCAAAAAAGCTTACAGCACCTGGTATTCCCAGGCGGTCTCCCATCCAAGTACTAACCAGGCCCGACCCTGCTTAGCTTCCGAGATCGGACGAGATCGGGCGTGTTCAGGGTGGTATGGCCGTAAGCAAAGGCAGAGTGAACAAGTGGGCCTTTTATAGCTGGCTGCTGTGAGCAGTATTGCCTTTGATGTTTCTACCTCCTAATTGAGCAAAATGAAAGCTTTTTTCAACTTCAAAAAAGCTTACAGCACCTGGTATTCCCAGGCGGTCTCCCATCCAAGTACTAACCAGGCCCGACCCTGCTTAGCTTCCGAGATCGGACGAGATCGGGCGTGTTCAGGGTGGTATGGCCGTAAGCAAAGGCAGAGTGAACAAGTGGGCCTTTTATAGCTGGCTGCTGTGAGCAGTATTGCCTTTGATGTTTCTACCTCCTAATTGAGCAAAATGAAAGCTTTTTTCAACTTCAAAAAAGCTTACAGCACCTGGTATTCCCAGGCGGTCTCCCATCCAAGTACTAACCAGGCCCGACCCTGCTTAGCTTCCGAGATCGGACGAGATCGGGCGTGTTCAGGGTGGTATGGCCGTAAGCAAAGGCAGAGTGAACAAGTGGGCCTTTTATAGCTGGCTGCTGTGAGCAGTATTGCCTTTGATGTTTCTACCTCCTAATTGAGCAAAATGAAAGCTTTTTTCAACTTCAAAAAAGCTTACAGCACCTGGTATTCCCAGGCGGTCTCCCATCCAAGTACTAACCAGGCCCGACCCTGCTTAGCTTCCGAGATCGGACGAGATCGGGCGTGTTCAGGGTGGTATGGCCGTAAGCAAAGGCAGAGTGAACAAGTGGGCCTTTTATAGCTGGCTGCTGTGAGCAGTATTGCCTTTGATGTTTCTACCTCCTAATTGAGCAAAATGAAAGCTTTTTTCAACTTCAAAAAAGCTTACAGCACCTGGTATTCCCAGGCGGTCTCCCATCCAAGTACTAACCAGGCCCGACCCTGCTTAGCTTCCGAGATCGGACGAGATCGGGCGTGTTCAGGGTGGTATGGCCGTAAGCAAAGGCAGAGTGAACAAGTGGGCCTTTTATAGCTGGCTGCTGTGAGCAGTATTGCCTTTGATGTTTCTACCTCCTAATTGAGCAAAATGAAAGCTTTTTTCAACTTCAAAAAAGCTTACAGCACCTGGTATTCCCAGGCGGTCTCCCATCCAAGTACTAACCAGGCCCGACCCTGCTTAGCTTCCGAGATCGGACGAGATCGGGCGTGTTCAGGGTGGTATGGCCGTAAGCAAAGGCAGAGTGAACAAGTGGGCCTTTTATAGCTGGCTGCTGTGAGCAGTATTGCCTTTGATGTTTCTACCTCCTAATTGAGCAAAATGAAAGCTTTTTTCAACTTCAAAAAAGCTTACAGCACCTGGTATTCCCAGGCGGTCTCCCATCCAAGTACTAACCAGGCCCGACCCTGCTTAGCTTCCGAGATCGGACGAGATCGGGCGTGTTCAGGGTGGTATGGCCGTAAGCAAAGGCAGAGTGAACAAGTGGGCCTTTTATAGCTGGCTGCTGTGAGCAGTATTGCCTTTGATGTTTCTACCTCCTAATTGAGCAAAATGAAAGCTTTTTTCAACTTCAAAAAAGCTTACAGCACCTGGTATTCCCAGGCGGTCTCCCATCCAAGTACTAACCAGGCCCGACCCTGCTTAGCTTCCGAGATCGGACGAGATCGGGCGTGTTCAGGGTGGTATGGCCGTAAGCAAAGGCAGAGTGAACAAGTGGGCCTTTTATAGCTGGCTGCTGTGAGCAGTATTGCCTTTGATGTTTCTACCTCCTAATTGAGCAAAATGAAAGCTTTTTTCAACTTCAAAAAAGCTTACAGCACCTGGTATTCCCAGGCGGTCTCCCATCCAAGTACTAACCAGGCCCGACCCTGCTTAGCTTCCGAGATCGGACGAGATCGGGCGTGTTCAGGGTGGTATGGCCGTAAGCAAAGGCAGAGTGAACAAGTGGGCCTTTTATAGCTGGCTGCTGTGAGCAGTATTGCCTTTGATGTTTGATTTCTACCTCCTAATTGAGCAAAATGAAAGCTTTTTTCAACTTCAAAAAAGCTTACAGCACCTGGTATTCCCAGGCGGTCTCCCATCCAAGTACTAACCAGGCCCGACCCTGCTTAGCTTCCGAGATCGGACGAGATCGGGCGTGTTCAGGGTGGTATGGCCGTAAGCAAAGGCAGAGTGAACAAGTGGGCCTTTTATAGCTGGCTGCTGTGAGCAGTATTGCCTTTGATGTTTCTACCTCCTAATTGAGCAAAATGAAAGCTTTTTTCAACTTCAAAAAAGCTTACAGCACCTGGTATTCCCAGGCGGTCTCCCATCCAAGTACTAACCAGGCCCGACCCTGCTTAGCTTCCGAGATCGGACGAGATCGGGCGTGTTCAGGGTGGTATGGCCGTAAGCAAAGGCAGAGTGAACAAGTGGGCCTTTTATAGCTGGCTGCTGTGAGCAGTATTGCCTTTGATGTTTATGTTCTACCTCCTAATTGAGCAAAATGAAAGCTTTTTTCAACTTCAAAAAAGCTTACAGCACCTGGTATTCCCAGGCGGTCTCCCATCCAAGTACTAACCAGGCCCGACCCTGCTTAGCTTCCGAGATCGGACGAGATCGGGCGTGTTCAGGGTGGTATGGCCGTAAGCAAAGGCAGAGTGAACAAGTGGGCCTTTTATAGCTGGCTGCTGTGAGCAGTATTGCCTTTGATGTTTCTACCTCCTAATTGAGCAAAATGAAAGCTTTTTTCAACTTCAAAAAAGCTTACAGCACCTGGTATTCCCAGGCGGTCTCCCATCCAAGTACTAACCAGGCCCGACCCTGCTTAGCTTCCGAGATCGGACGAGATCGGGCGTGTTCAGGGTGGTATGGCCGTAAGCAAAGGCAGAGTGAACAAGTGGGCCTTTTATAGCTGGCTGCTGTGAGCAGTATTGCCTTTGATGTTTGATGTTTCTACCTCCTAATTGAGCAAAATGAAAGCTTTTTTCAACTTCAAAAAAGCTTACAGCACCTGGTATTCCCAGGCGGTCTCCCATCCAAGTACTAACCAGGCCCGACCCTGCTTAGCTTCCGAGATCGGACGAGATCGGGCGTGTTCAGGGTGGTATGGCCGTAAGCAAAGGCAGAGTGAACAAGTGGGCCTTTTATAGCTGGCTGCTGTGAGCAGTATTGCCTTTGATGTTTGATGTTTCTACCTCCTAATTGAGCAAAATGAAAGCTTTTTTCAACTTCAAAAAAGCTTACAGCACCTGGTATTCCCAGGCGGTCTCCCATCCAAGTACTAACCAGGCCCGACCCTGCTTAGCTTCCGAGATCGGACGAGATCGGGCGTGTTCAGGGTGGTATGGCCGTAAGCAAAGGCAGAGTGAACAAGTGGGCCTTTTATAGCTTGCTGCTGTGAGCAGTATTGCCTTTGATGTTTGATGTTTCTACCTCCTAATTGAGCAAAATTAAAGCTTTTTTCAACTTCAAAAAAGCTTACAGCACCTGGTATTCCCAGGCGGTCTCCCATCCAAGTACTAACCAGGCCCGACCCTGCTTAGCTTCCGAGATCGGACGAGATCGGGCGTGTTCAGGGTGGTATGGCCGTAAGCAAAGGCAGAGTGAACAAGTGGGCCTTTTATAGATGGCTGCTGTGAGCAGTATTGCCTTTGATGTTTGATGTTTCTACCTCCTAATTGAGCAAAATGAAAGCTTTTTTCAACTTCAAAAAAGCTTACAGCACCTGGTATTCCCAGGCGGTCTCCCATCCAAGTACTAACCAGGCCCGACCCTGCTTAGCTTCCGAGATCGGACGAGATCCGGCGTGTTCAGGGTGGTATGGCCGTAAGCAAAGGCAGAGTGAACAAGTGGGCCTTTTATAGCTGGCTGCTGTGAGCAGTATTGCCTTTGATGTTTGATGTTTCTACCTCCTAATTGAGCAAAATGAAAGCTTTTTTCAACTTCAAAAAAGCTTACAGCACCTGGTATTCCCAGGCGGTCTCCCATCCAAGTACTAACCAGGCCCGACCCTGCTTAGCTTCCGAGATCGGACGAGATCGGGCGTGTTCAGGGTGGTATGGCCGTAAGCAAAGGCAGAGTGAACAAGTGGGCCTTTTATAGCTGGCTGCTGTGAGCAGTATTGCCTTTGATGTTTGATGTTTCTACCTCCTAATTGAGCAAAATGAAAGCTTTTTTCAACTTCAAAAAAGTTTACAGCACCTGGTATTCCCAGGCGGTCTCCCATCCAAGTACTAACCAGGCCCGACCCTGCTTAGCTTCCGAGATCGGACGAGATCGGGCGTGTTCAGGGTGGTATGGCCGTAAGCAAAGGCAGAGTGAACAAGTGGGCCTTTTATAGCTGGCTGCTGTGAGCAGTATTGCCTTTGATGTTTCTACCTCCTAATTGAGCAAAATGAAAGCTTTTTTCAACTTCAAAAAAGCTTACAGCACCTGGTATTCCCAGGCGGTCTCCCATCCAAGTACTAACCAGGCCCGACCCTGCTTAGCTTCCGAGAACGGACGAGATCGGGCGTGTTCAGGGTGGTATGGCCGTAAGCAAAGGCAGAGTGAACAAGTGGGCCTTTTATAGCTGGCTGCTGTGAGCAGTATTGCCTTTGATGTTTCTACCTCCTAATTGAGCAAAATGAAAGCTTTTTTCAACTTCAAAAAAGCTTACAGCACCTGGTATTCCCAGGCGGTCTCCCATCCAAGTACTAACCAGGCCCGACCCTGCTTAGCTTCCGAGATCGGACGAGATCGGGCGTGTTCAGGGTGGTATGGCCGTAAGCAAAGGCAGAGTGAACAAGTGGGCCTTTTATAGCTGGCTGCTGTGAGCAGTATTGCCTTTGATGTTTCTACCTCCTAATTGAGCAAAATGAAAGCTTTTTTCAACTTCAAAAAAGCTTACAGCACCTGGTATTCCCAGGCGGTCTCCCATCCAAGTACTAACCAGGCCCGACCCTGCTTAGCTTCCGAGATCGGACGAGATCGGGCGTGTTCAGGGTGGTATGGCCGTAAGCAAAGGCAGAGTGAACAAGTGGGCCTTTTATAGCTGGCTGCTGTGAGCAGTATTGCCTTTGATGTTTCTACCTCCTAATTGAGCAAAATGAAAGCTTTTTTCAACTTCAAAAAAGCTTACAGCACCTGGTATTCCCAGGCGGTCTCCCATCCAAGTACTAACCAGGCCCGACCCTGCTTAGCTTCCGAGATCGGACGAGATCGGGCGTGTTCAGGGTGGTATGGCCGTAAGCAAAGGCAGAGTGAACAAGTGGGCCTTTTATAGCTGGCTGCTGTGAGCAGTATTGCCTTTGATGTTTGATGTTTCTACCTCCTAATTGAGCAAAATGAAAGCTTTTTTCAACTTCAAAAAAGCTTACAGCACCTGGTATTCCCAGGCGGTCTCCCATCCAAGTACTAA
>OX442359.1:24259138-24331638 GCA_949357725.1 Hyperoplus immaculatus
CGGACGAGATCGGGCGTGTTCAGGGTGGTATGGCCGTAAGCAAAGGCAGAGTGAACAAGTGGGCCTTTTATAGCTGGCTGCTGTGAGCAGTATTGCCTTTGATGTTTCTACCTCCTAATTGAGCAAAATGAAAGCTTTTTTCAACTTCAAAAAAGCTTACAGCACCTGGTATTCCCAGGCGGTCTCCCATCCAAGTACTAACCAGGCCCGACCCTGCTTAGCTTCCGAGATCGGACGAGATCGGGCGTGTTCAGGGTGGTATGGCCGTAAGCAATGGCAGAGTGAACAAGTGGGCCTTTTATAGCTGGCTGCTGTGAGCAGTATTGCCTTTGATGTTTGATGTTTCTACCTCCTAATTGAGCAAAATGAAAGCTTTTTTCAACTTCAAAAAAGCTTACAGCACCTGGTATTCCCAGGCGGTCTCCCATCCAAGTACTAACCAGGCCCGACCCTGCTTAGCTTCCGAGATCTGACGAGATCGGGCGTGTTCAGGGTGGTATGGCCGTAAGCAAAGGCAGAGTGAACAAGTGGGCCTTTTATAGCTGGCTGCTGTGAGCAGTATTGCCTTTGATGTTTCTACCTCCTAATTGAGCAAAATGAAAGCTTTTTTCAACTTCAAAAAAGCTTACAGCACCTGGTATTCCCAGGCGGTCTCCCATCCAAGTACTAACCAGGCCCGACCCTGCTTAGCTTCCAAGATCGGACGAGATCGGGCGTGTTCAGGGTGGTATGGCCGTAAGCAAAGGCAGAGTGAACAAGTGGGCCTTTTATAGCTGGCTGCTGTGAGCAGTATTGCCTTTGATGTTTGATGTTTCTACCTCCTAATTGAGCAAAATGAAAGCTTTTTTCAACTTCAAAAAAGCTTACAGCACCTGGTATTCCCAGGCGGTCTCCCATCCAAGTACTAACCAGGCCCGACCCTGCTTAGCTTCCGAGATCGGACGAGATCGGGCGTGTTCAGGGTGGTATGGCCGTAAGCAAAGGCAGAGTGAACAAGTGGGCCTTTTATAGCTGGCTGCTGTGAGCAGTATTGCCTTTGATGTTTGATGTTTCTACCTCCTAATTGAGCAAAATGAAAGCTTTTTTCAACTTCAAAAAAGCTTACAGCACCTGGTATTCCCAGGCGGTCTCCCATCCAAGTACTAACCAGGCCCGACCCTGCTTAGCTTCCGAGATCGGACGAGATCGGGCGTGTTCAGGGTGGTATGGCCGTAAGCAAAGGCAGAGTGAACAAGTGGGCCTTTTATAGCTGGCTGCTGTGAGCAGTATTGCCTTTGATGTTTCTACCTCCTAATTGAGCAAAATGAAAGCTTTTTTCAACTTCAAAAAAGCTTACAGCACCTGGTATTCCCAGGCGGTCTCCCGTCCAAGTACTAACCAGGCCCGACCCTGCTTAGCTTCCGAGATCGGACGAGATCGGGCGTGTTCAGGGTGGTATGGCCGTAAGCAAAGGCAGAGTGAACAAGTGGGCCTTTTATAGCTGGCTGCTGTGAGCAGTATTGCCTTTGATGTTTGATGTTTCTACCTCCTAATTGAGCAAAATGAAAGCTTTTTTCAACTTCAAAAAAGCTTACAGCACCTGGTATTCCCAGGCGGTCTCCCATCCAAGTACTAACCAGACCCGACCCTGCTTAGCTTCCGAGATCGGACGAGATCGGGCGTGTTCAGGGTGGTATGGCCGTAAGCAAAGGCAGAGTGAACAAGTGGGCCTTTTATAGCTGGCTGCTGTGAGCAGTATTGCCTTTGATGTTTGATGTTTCTACCTCCTAATTGAGCAAAATGAAAGCTTTTTTCAACTTCAAAAAAGCTTACAGCACCTGGTATTCCCAGGCGGTCTCCCATCCAAGTACTAACCAGGCCCGACCCTGCTTAGCTTCCGAGATCGGACGAGATCGGGCGTGTTCAGGGTGGTATGGCCGTAAGCAAAGGCAGAGTGAACAAGTGGGCCTTTTATAGCTGGCTGCTGTGAGCAGTATTGCCTTTGATGTTTCTACCTCCTAATTGAGCAAAATGAAAGCTTTTTTCAACTTCAAAAAAGCTTACAGCACCTGGTATTCCCAGGCGGTCTCCCATCCAAGTACTAACCAGGCCCGACCCTGCTTAGCTTCCGAGATCGGACGAGATCGGGCGTGTTCAGGGTGGTATGGCCGTAAGCAAAGGCAGAGTGAACAAGTGGGCCTTTTATAGCTGGCTGCTGTGAGCAGTATTGCCTTTGATGTTTGATGTTTCTACCTCCTAATTGAGCAAAATGAAAGCTTTTTTCAACTTCAAAAAAGCTTACAGCACCTGGTATTCCCAGGCGGTCTCCCATCCAAGTACTAACCAGGCCCGACCCTGCTTAGCTTCCGAGATCGGACGAGATCGGGCGTGTTCAGGGTGGTATGGCCGTAAGCAAAGGCAGAGTGAACAAGTGGGCCTTTTATAGCTGGCTGCTGTGAGCAGTATTGCCTTTGATGTTTGATGTTTCTACCTCCTAATTGAGCAAAATGAAAGCTTTTTTCAACTTCAAAAAAGCTTACAGCACCTGGTATTCCCAGGCGGTCTCCCATCCAAGTACTAACCAGGCCCGACCCTGCTTAGCTTCCGAGATCGGACGAGATCGGGCGTGTTCAGGGTGGTATGGCCGTAAGCAAAGGCAGAGTGAACAAGTGGGCCTTTTATAGCTGGCTGCTGTGAGCAGTATTGCCTTTGATGTTTGATGTTTCTACCTCCTAATTGAGCAAAATGAAAGCTTTTTTCAACTTCAAAAAAGCTTACAGCACCTGGTATTCCCAGGCGGTCTCCCATCCAAGTACTAACCAGGCCCGACCCTGCTTAGCTTCCGAGATCGGACGAGATCGGGCGTGTTCAGGGTGGTATGGCCGTAAGCAAAGGCAGAGTGAACAAGTGGGCCTTTTATAGCTGGCTGCTGTGAGCAGTATTGCCTTTGATGTTTCTACCTCCTAATTGAGCAAAATGAAAGCTTTTTTCAACTTCAAAAAAGCTTACAGCACCTGGTATTCCCAGGCGGTCTCCCATCCAAGTACTAACCAGGCCCGACCCTGCTTAGCTTCCGAGATCGGACGAGATCGGGCGTGTTCAGGGTGGTATGGCCGTAAGCAATGGCAGAGTGAACAAGTGGGCCTTTTATAGCTGGCTGCTGTGAGCAGTATTGCCTTTGATGTTTGATGTTTCTACCTCCTAATTGAGCAAAATGAAAGCTTTTTTCAACTTCAAAAAAGCTTACAGCACCTGGTATTCCCAGGCGGTCTCCCATCCAAGTACTAACCAGGCCCGACCCTGCTTAGCTTCCGAGATCGGACGAGATCGGGCGTGTTCAGGGTGGTATGGCCGTAAGCAAAGGCAGAGTGAACAAGTGGGCCTTTTATAGCTGGCTGCTGTGAGCAGTATTGCCTTTGATGTTTCTACCTCCTAATTGAGCAAAATGAAAGCTTTTTTCAACTTCAAAAAAGCTTACAGCACCTGGTATTCCCAGGCGGTCTCCCATCCAAGTACTAACCAGGCCCGACCCTGCTTAGCTTCCGAGATCGGACGAGATCGGGCGTGTTCAGGGTGGTATGGCCGTAAGCAAAGGCAGAGTGAACAAGTGGGCCTTTTATAGCTGGCTGCTGTGAGCAGTATTGCCTTTGATGTTGATGTTTCTACCTCCTAATTGAGCAAAATGAAAGCTTTTTTCAACTTCAAAAAAGCTTACAGCACCTGGTATTCCCAGGCGGTCTCCCATCCAAGTACTAACCAGGCCCGACCCTGCTTAGCTTCCGAGATCGGACGAGATCGGGCGTGTTCAGGGTGGTATGGCCGTAAGCAAAGGCAGAGTGAACAAGTGGGCCTTTTATAGCTGGCTGCTGTGAGCAGTATTGCCTTTGATGTTTGATGTTTCTACCTCCTAATTGAGCAAAATGAAAGCTTTTTTCAACTTCAAAAAAGCTTACAGCACCTGGTATTCCCAGGCGGTCTCCCATCCAAGTACTAACCAGGCCCGACCCTGCTTAGCTTCCGAGATCGGACGAGATCGGGCGTGTTCAGGGTGGTATGGCCGTAAGCAAAGGCAGAGTGAACAAGTGGGCCTTTTATAGCTGGCTGCTGTGAGCAGTATTGCCTTTGATGTTTCTACCTCCTAATTGAGCAAAATGAAAGCTTTTTTCAACTTCAAAAAAGCTTACAGCACCTGGTATTCCCAGGCGGTCTCCCGTCCAAGTACTAACCAGGCCCGACCCTGCTTAGCTTCCGAGATCGGACGAGATCGGGCGTGTTCAGGGTGGTATGGCCGTAAGCAAAGGCAGAGTGAACAAGTGGGCCTTTTATAGCTGGCTGCTGTGAGCAGTATTGCCTTTGATGTTTGATGTTTCTACCTCCTAATTGAGCAAAATGAAAGCTTTTTTCAACTTCAAAAAAGCTTACAGCACCTGGTATTCCCAGGCGGTCTCCCATCCAAGTACTAACCAGGCCCGACCCTGCTTAGCTTCCGAGATCGGACGAGATCGGGCGTGTTCAGGGTGGTATGGCCGTAAGCAAAGGCAGAGTGAACAAGTGGGCCTTTTATAGCTGGCTGCTGTGAGCAGTATTGCCTTTGATGTTTGATGTTTCTACCTCCTAATTGAGCAAAATGAAAGCTTTTTTCAACTTCAAAAAAGCTTACAGCACCTGGTATTCCCAGGCGGTCTCCCATCCAAGTACTAACCAGGCCCGACCCTGCTTAGCTTCCGAGATCGGACGAGATCGGGCGTGTTCAGGGTGGTATGGCCGTAAGCAAAGGCAGAGTGAACAAGTGGGCCTTTTATAGCTGGCTGCTGTGAGCAGTATTGCCTTTGATGTTTGATGTTTCTACCTCCTAATTGAGCAAAATGAAAGCTTTTTTCAACTTCAAAAAAGCTTACAGCACCTGGTATTCCCAGGCGGTCTCCCATCCAAGTACTAACCAGGCCCGACCCTGCTTAGCTTCCGAGATCGGACGAGATCGGGCGTGTTCAGGGTGGTATGGCCGTAAGCAAAGGCAGAGTGAACAAGTGGGCCTTTTATAGCTGGCTGCTGTGAGCAGTATTGCCTTTGATGTTTCTACCTCCTAATTGAGCAAAATGAAAGCTTTTTTCAACTTCAAAAAAGCTTACAGCACCTGGTATTCCCAGGCGGTCTCCCGTCCAAGTACTAACCAGGCCCGACCCTGCTTAGCTTCCGAGATCGGACGAGATCGGGCGTGTTCAGGGTGGTATGGCCGTAAGCAAAGGCAGAGTGAACAAGTGGGCCTTTTATAGCTGGCTGCTGTGAGCAGTATTGCCTTTGATGTTTGATGTTTCTACCTCCTAATTGAGCAAAATGAAAGCTTTTTTCAACTTCAAAAAAGCTTACAGCACCTGGTATTCCCAGGCGGTCTCCCATCCAAGTACTAACCAGGCCCGACCCTGCTTAGCTTCCGAGATCGGACGAGATCGGGCGTGTTCAGGGTGGTATGGCCGTAAGCAAAGGCAGAGTGAACAAGTGGGCCTTTTATAGCTGGCTGCTGTGAGCAGTATTGCCTTTGATGTTTGATGTTTCTACCTCCTAATTGAGCAAAATGAAAGCTTTTTTCAACTTCAAAAAAGCTTACAGCACCTGGTATTCCCAGGCGGTCTCCCATCCAAGTACTAACCAGGCCCGACCCTGCTTAGCTTCCGAGATCGGACGAGATCGGCGTGTTCAGGGTGGTATGGCCGTAAGCAAAGGCAGAGTGAACAAGTGGGCCTTTTATAGCTGGCTGCTGTGAGCAGTATTGCCTTTGATGTTTCTACCTCCTAATTGAGCAAAATGAAAGCTTTTTTCAACTTCAAAAAAGCTTACAGCACCTGGTATTCCCAGGCGGTCTCCCATCCAAGTACTAACCAGGCCCGACCCTGCTTAGCTTCCGAGATCGGACGAGATCGGGCGTGTTCAGGGTGGTATGGCCGTAAGCAAAGGCAGAGTGAACAAGTGGGCCTTTTATAGCTGGCTGCTGTGAGCAGTATTGCCTTTGATGTTTGATGTTTCTACCTCCTAATTGAGCAAAATGAAAGCTTTTTTCAACTTCAAAAAAGCTTACAGCACCTGGTATTCCCAGGCGGTCTCCCATCCAAGTACTAACCAGGCCCGACCCTGCTTAGCTTCCGAGATCGGACGAGATCGGGCGTGTTCAGGGTGGTATGGCCGTAAGCAAAGGCAGAGTGAACAAGTGGGCCTTTTATAGCTGGCTGCTGTGAGCAGTATTGCCTTTGATGTTTCTACCTCCTAATTGAGCAAAATGAAAGCTTTTTTCAACTTCAAAAAAGCTTACAGCACCTGGTATTCCCAGGCGGTCTCCCATCCACGTACTAACCAGGCCCGACCCTGCTTAGCTTCCGAGATCGGACGAGATCGGGCGTGTTCAGGGTGGTATGGCCGTAAGCAAAGGCAGAGTGAACAAGTGGGCCTTTTATAGCTGGCTGCTGTGAGCAGTATTGCCTTTGATGTTTGATGTTTCTACCTCCTAATTGAGCAAAATGAAAGCTTTTTTCAACTTCAAAAAAGCTTACAGCACCTGGTATTCCCAGGCGGTCTCCCATCCAAGTACTAACCAGGCCCGACCCTGCTTAGCTTCCGAGATCGGACGAGATCGGGCGTGTTCAGGGTGGTATGGCCGTAAGCAAAGGCAGAGTGAACAAGTGGGCCTTTTATAGCTGGCTGCTGTGAGCAGTATTGCCTTTGTTGATGTTTCTACCTCCTAATTGAGCAAAATGAAAGCTTTTTTCAACTTCAAAAAAGCTTACAGCACCTGGTATTCCCAGGCGGTCTCCCATCCAAGTACTAACCAGGCCCGACCCTGCTTAGCTTCCGAGATCGGACGAGATCGGCGTGTTCAGGGTGGTATGGCCGTAAGCAAAGGCAGAGTGAACAAGTGGGCCTTTTATAGCTGGCTGCTGTGAGCAGTATTGCCTTTGATGTTTGTTCTACCTCCTAATTGAGCAAAATGAAAGCTTTTTTCAACTTCAAAAAGCTTACAGCACCTGGTATTCCCAGGCGGTCTCCCATCCAAGTACTAACCAGGCCCGACCCTGCTTAGCTTCCGAGATCGGACGAGATCGGGCGTGTTCAGGGTGGTATGGCCGTAAGCAAAGGCAGAGTGAACAAGTGGGCCTTTTATAGCTGGCTGCTGTGAGCAGTATTGCCTTTGATGTTTGATGTTTCTACCTCCTAATTGAGCAAAATGAAAGCTTTTTTCAACTTCAAAAAAGCTTACAGCACCTGGTATTCCCAGGCGGTCTCCCATCCAAGTACTAACCAGGCCCGACCCTGCTTAGCTTCCGATCGAGATCGGGCGTGTTCAGGGTGGTATGGCCGTAAGCAAAGGCAGAGTGAACAAGTGGGCCTTTTATAGCTGGCTGCTGTGAGCAGTATTGCCTTTGATGTTTGATGTTTCTACCTCCTAATTGAGCAAAATGAAAGCTTTTTTCAACTTCAAAAAAGCTTACAGCACCTGGTATTCCCAGGCGGTCTCCCATCCAAGTACTAACCAGGCCCGACCCTGCTTAGCTTCCGAGATCGGACGAGATCGGGCGTGTTCAGGGTGGTATGGCCGTAAGCAAAGGCAGAGTGAACAAGTGGGCCTTTTATAGCTGGCTGCTGTGAGCAGTATTGCCTTTGATGTTTGATGTTTCTACCTCCTAATTGAGCAAAATGAAAGCTTTTTTCAACTTCAAAAAAGCTTACAGCACCTGGTATTCCCAGGCGGTCTCCCATCCAAGTACTAACCAGGCCCGACCCTGCTTAGCTTCCGAGATCGGACGAGATCGGGCGTGTTCAGGGTGGTATGGCCGTAAGCAAAGGCAGAGTGAACAAGTGGGCCTTTTATAGCTGGCTGCTGTGAGCAGTATTGCCTTTGATGTTTGATGTTTCTACCTCCTAATTGAGCAAAATGAAAGCTTTTTTCAACTTCAAAAAAGCTTACAGCACCTGGTATTCCCAGGCGGTCTCCCATCCAAGTACTAACCAGGCCCGACCCTGCTTAGCTTCCGAGATCGGACGAGATCGGGCGTGTTCAGGGTGGTATGGCCGTAAGCAAAGGCAGAGTGAACAAGTGGGCCTTTTATAGCTGGCTGCTGTGAGCAGTATTGCCTTTGATTGATGTTTCTACCTCCTAATTGAGCAAAATGAAAGCTTTTTTCAACTTCAAAAAAGCTTACAGCACCTGGTATTCCCAGGCGGTCTCCCATCCAAGTACTAACCAGGCCCGACCCTGCTTAGCTTCCGAGATCGGACGAGATCGGGCGTGTTCAGGGTGGTATGGCCGTAAGCAAAGGCAGAGTGAACAAGTGGGCCTTTTATAGCTGGCTGCTGTGAGCAGTATTGCCTTTGATGTTTGATGTTTCTACCTCCTAATTGAGCAAAATGAAAGCTTTTTTCAACTTCAAAAAAGCTTACAGCACCTGGTATTCCCAGGCGGTCTCCCATCCAAGTACTAACCAGGCCCGACCCTGCTTAGCTTCCGAGATCGGACGAGATCGGGCGTGTTCAGGGTGGTATGGCCGTAAGCAAAGGCAGAGTGAACAAGTGGGCCTTTTATAGCTGGCTGCTGTGAGCAGTATTGCCTTTGATGTTTGATGTTTCTACCTCCTAATTGAGCAAAATGAAAGCTTTTTTCAACTTCAAAAAAGCTTACAGCACCTGGTATTCCCAGGCGGTCTCCCATCCAAGTACTAACCAGGCCCGACCCTGCTTAGCTTCCGAGATCTGACGAGATCGGGCGTGTTCAGGGTGGTATGGCCGTAAGCAAAGGCAGAGTGAACAAGTGGGCCTTTTATAGCTGGCTGCTGTGAGCAGTATTGCCTTTGATGTTTGATGTTTCTACCTCCTAATTGAGCAAAATGAAAGCTTTTTTCAACTTCAAAAAAGCTTACAGCACCTGGTATTCCCAGGCGGTCTCCCATCCAAGTACTAACCAGGCCCGACCCTGCTTAGCTTCCGAGATCGGACGAGATCGGGCGTGTTCAGGGTGGTATGGCCGTAAGCAAAGGCAGAGTGAACAAGTGGGCCTTTTATAGCTGGCTGCTGTGAGCAGTATTGCCTTTGATGTTTGATGTTTCTACCTCCTAATTGAGCAAAATGAAAGCTTTTTTCAACTTCAAAAAAGCTTACAGCACTGGTATTCCCAGGCGGTCTCCCATCCAAGTACTAACCAGGCCCGACCCTGCTTAGCTTCCGAGATCAGGACGAGATCGGGCGTGTTCAGGGTGGTATGGCCGTAAGCAAAGGCAGGGTGAACAAGTGGGCCTTTTATAGCTGGCTGCTGTGAGCAGTATTGCCTTTGATGTTTGATGTTTCTACCTCCTAATTGAGCAAAATGAAAGCTTTTTTCAACTTCAAAAAAGCTTACAGCACCTGGTATTCCCAGGCGGTCTCCCATCCAAGTACTAACCAGGCCCGACCCTGCTTAGCTTCCGAGATCGGACGAGATCGGGCGTGTTCAGGGTGGTATGGCCGTAAGCAAAGGCAGAGTGAACAAGTGGGCCTTTTATAGCTGGCTGCTGTGAGCAGTATTGCCTTTGATGTTTGATGTTTCTACCTCCTAATTGAGCAAAATGAAAGCTTTTTTCAACTTCAAAAAAGCTTACAGCACCTGGTATTCCCAGGCGGTCTCCCATCCAAGTACTAACCAGGCCCGACCCTGCTTAGCTTCCGAGATCGGACGAGATCGGGCGTGTTCAGGGTGGTATGGCCGTAAGCAAAGGCAGAGTGAACAAGTGGGCCTTTTATAGCTGGCTGCTGTGAGCAGTATTGCCTTTGATGTTTGATGTTTCTACCTCCTAATTGAGCAAAATGAAAGCTTTTTTCAACTTCAAAGAAGCTTACAGCACCTGGTATTCCCAGGCAGGTCTCCCATCCAAGTACTAACCAGGCCCGACCCTGCTTAGCTTCCGAGATCGGACGAGATCGGGCGTGTTCAGGGTGGTATGGCCGTAAGCAAAGGCAGAGTGAACAAGTGGGCCTTTTATAGCTGGCTGCTGTGAGCAGTATTGCCTTTGATGTTTGATGTTTCTACCTCCTAATTGAGCAAAATGAAAGCTTTTTTCAACTTCAAAAAAGCTTACAGCACCTGGTATTCCCAGGCGGTCTCCCATCCAAGTACTAACCAGGCCCGACCCTGCTTAGCTTCCGAGATCGGACGAGATCGGGCGTGTTCAGGGTGGTATGGCCGTAAGCAAAGGCAGAGTGAACAAGTGGGCCTTTTATAGCTGGCTGCTGTGAGCAGTATTGCCTTTGATGTTTGATGTTTCTACCTCCTAATTGAGCAAAATGAAAGCTTTTTTCAACTTCAAAAAAGCTTACAGCACCTGGTATTCCCAGGCGGTCTCCCATCCAAGTACTAACCAGGCCCGACCCTGCTTAGCTTCCGAGATCGGACGAGATCGGGCGTGTTCAGGGTGGTATGGCCGTAAGCAAAGGCAGAGTGAACAAGTGGGCCTTTTATAGCTGGCTGCTGTGAGCAGTATTGCCTTTGATGTTTGATGTTTCTACCTCCTAATTGAGCAAAATGAAAGCTTTTTTCAACTTCAAAAAAGCTTACAGCACCTGGTATTCCCAGGCGGTCTCCCATCCAAGTACTAACCAGGCCCGACCCTGCTTAGCTTCCGAGATCGGACGAGATCGGGCGTGTTCAGGGTGGTATGGCCATAAGCAAAGGCAGAGTGAACAAGTGGGCCTTTTATAGCTGGCTGCTGTGAGCAGTATTGCCTTTGATGTTTGATGTTTCTACCTCCTAATTGAGCAAAATGAAAGCTTTTTTCAACTTCAAAAAAGCTTACAGCACCTGGTATTCCCAGGCGGTCTCCCATCCAAGTACTAACCAGGCCCGACCCTGCTTAGCTTCCGAGATCGGACGAGATCGGGCGTGTTCAGGGTGGTATGGCCGTAAGCAAAGGCAGAGTGAACAAGTGGGCCTTTTATAGCTGGCTGCTGTGAGCAGTATTGCCTTTGATGTTTGATGTTTCTACCTCCTAATTGAGCAAAATGAAAGCTTTTTTCAACTTCAAAAAAGCTTACAGCACCTGGTATTCCCAGGCGGTCTCCCATCCAAGTACTAACCAGGCCCGACCCTGCTTAGCTTCCGAGATCGGACGAGATCGGGCGTGTTCAGGGTGGTATGGCCGTAAGCAAAGGCAGAGTGAACAAGTGGGCCTTTTATAGCTGGCTGCTGTGAGCAGTATTGCCTTTGATGTTTGATGTTTCTACCTCCTAATTGAGCAAAATGAAAGCTTTTTTCAACTTCAAAAAAGCTTACAGCACCTGGTATTCCCAGGCGGTCTCCCATCCAAGTACTAACCAGGCCCGACCCTGCTTAGCTTCCGAGATCGGACGAGATCGGGCGTGTTCAGGGTGGTATGGCCGTAAGCAAAGGCAGAGTGAACAAGTGGGCCTTTTATAGCTGGCTGCTGTGAGCAGTATTGCCTTTGATGTTTGATGTTTCTACCTCCTAATTGAGCAAAATGAAAGCTTTTTTCAACTTCAAAAAAGCTTACAGCACCTGGTATTCCCAGGCGGTCTCCCATCCAAGTACTAACCAGGCCCGACCCTGCTTAGCTTCCGAGATCGGACGAGATCGGGCGTGTTCAGGGTGGTATGGCCGTAAGCAAAGGCAGAGTGAACAAGTGGGCCTTTTATAGCTGGCTGCTGTGAGCAGTATTGCCTTTGATGTTTGATGTTTCTACCTCCTAATTGAGCAAAATGAAAGCTTTTTTCAACTTCAAAAAAGCTTACAGCACCTGGTATTCCCAGGCGGTCTCCCATCCAAGTACTAACCAGGCCCGACCCTGCTTAGCTTCCGAGATCGGACGAGATCGGGCATGTTCAGGGTGGTATGGCCGTAAGCAAAGGCAGAGTGAACAAGTGGGCCTTTTATAGCTGGCTGCTGTGAGCAGTATTGCCTTTGATGTTTGATGTTTCTACCTCCTAATTGAGCAAAATGAAAGCTTTTTTCAACTTCAAAAAAGCTTACAGCACCTGGTATTCCCAGGCGGTCTCCCATCCAAGTACTAACCAGGCCCGACCCTGCTTAGCTTCCGAGATCGGACGAGATCGGGCGTGTTCAGGGTGGTATGGCCGTAAGCAAAGGCAGAGTGAACAAGTGGGCCTTTTATAGCTGGCTGCTGTGAGCAGTATTGCCTTTGATGTTTGATGTTTCTACCTCCTAATTGAGCAAAATGAAAGCTTTTTTCAACTTCAAAAAAGCTTACAGCACCTGGTATTCCCAGGCGGTCTCCCATCCAAGTACTAACCAGGCCCGACCCTGCTTAGCTTCCGAGATCGGACGAGATCGGGCGTGTTCAGGGTGGTATGGCCGTAAGCAAAGGCAGAGTGAACAAGTGGGCCTTTTATAGCTGGCTGCTGTGAGCAGTATTGCCTTTGATGTTTGATGTTTCTACCTCCTAATTGAGCAAAATGAAAGCTTTTTTCAACTTCAAAAAAGCTTACAGCACCTGGTATTCCCAGGCGGTCTCCCATCCAAGTACTAACCAGGCCCGACCCTGCTTAGCTTCCGAGATCGGACGAGATCGGGCGTGTTCAGGGTGGTATGGCCGTAAGCAAAGGCAGAGTGAACAAGTGGGCCTTTTATAGCTGGCTGCTGTGAGCAGTATTGCCTTTGATGTTTGATGTTTCTACCTCCTAATTGAGCAAAATGAAAGCTTTTTTCAACTTCAAAAAAGCTTACAGCACCTGGTATTCCCAGGCGGTCTCCCATCCAAGTACTAACCAGGCCCGACCCTGCTTAGCTTCCGAGATCGGACGAGATCGGGCGTGTTCAGGGTGGTATGGCCGTAAGCAAAGGCAGAGTGAACAAGTGGGCCTTTTATAGCTGGCTGCTGTGAGCAGTATTGCCTTTGATGTTTGATGTTTCTACCTCCTAATTGAGCAAAATGAAAGCTTTTTTCAACTTCAAAAAAGCTTACAGCACCTGGTATTCCCAGGCGGTCTCCCATCCAAGTACTAACCAGGCCCGACCCTGCTTAGCTTCCGAGATCGGACGAGATCGGGCGTGTTCAGGGTGGTATGGCCGTAAGCAAAGGCAGAGTGAACAAGTGGGCCTTTTATAGCTGGCTGCTGTGAGCAGTATTGCCTTTGATGTTTGATGTTTCTACCTCCTAATTGAGCAAAATGAAAGCTTTTTTCAACTTCAAAAAAGCTTACAGCACCTGGTATTCCCAGGCGGTCTCCCATCCAAGTACTAACCAGGCCCGACCCTGCTTAGCTTCCGAGATCGGACGAGATCGGGCGTGTTCAGGGTGGTATGGCCGTAAGCAAAGGCAGAGTGAACAAGTGGGCCTTTTATAGCTGGCTGCTGTGAGCAGTATTGCCTTTGATGTTTGATGTTTCTACCTCCTAATTGAGCAAAATGAAAGCTTTTTTCAACTTCAAAAAAGCTTACAGCACCTGGTATTCCCAGGCGGTCTCCCATCCAAGTACTAACCAGGCCCGACCCTGCTTAGCTTCCGAGATCGGACGAGATCGGGCGTGTTCAGGGTGGTATGGCCGTAAGCAAAGGCAGAGTGAACAAGTGGGCCTTTTATAGCTGGCTGCTGTGAGCAGTATTGCCTTTGATGTTTGATGTTTCTACCTCCTAATTGAGCAAAATGAAAGCTTTTTTCAACTTCAAAAAAGCTTACAGCACCTGGTATTCCCAGGCGGTCTCCCATCCAAGTACTAACCAGGCCCGACCCTGCTTAGCTTCCGAGATCGGACGAGATCGGGCGTGTTCAGGGTGGTATGGCCGTAAGCAAAGGCAGAGTGAACAAGTGGGCCTTTTATAGCTGGCTGCTGTGAGCAGTATTGCCTTTGATGTTTGATGTTTCTACCTCCTAATTGAGCAAAATGAAAGCTTTTTTCAACTTCAAAAAAGCTTACAGCACCTGGTATTCCCAGGCGGTCTCCCATCCAAGTACTAACCAGGCCCGACCCTGCTTAGCTTCCGAGATCGGACGAGATCGGGCGTGTTCAGGGTGGTATGGCCGTAAGCAAAGGCAGAGTGAACAAGTGGGCCTTTTATAGCTGGCTGCTGTGAGCAGTATTGCCTTTGATGTTTGATGTTTCTACCTCCTAATTGAGCAAAATGAAAGCTTTTTTCAACTTCAAAAAAGCTTACAGCACCTGGTATTCCCAGGCGGTCTCCCATCCAAGTACTAACCAGGCCCGACCCTGCTTAGCTTCCGAGATCGGACGAGATCGGGCGTGTTCAGGGTGGTATGGCCGTAAGCAAAGGCAGAGTGAACAAGTGGGCCTTTTATAGCTGGCTGCTGTGAGCAGTATTGCCTTTGATGTTTGATGTTTCTACCTCCTAATTGAGCAAAATGAAAGCTTTTTTCAACTTCAAAAAAGCTTACAGCACCTGGTATTCCCAGGCGGTCTCCCATCCAAGTACTAACCAGGCCCGACCCTGCTTAGCTTCCGAGATCGGACGAGATCGGGCGTGTTCAGGGTGGTATGGCCGTAAGCAAAGGCAGAGTGAACAAGTGGGCCTTTTATAGCTGGCTGCTGTGAGCAGTATTGCCTTTGATGTTTGATGTTTCTACCTCCTAATTGAGCAAAATGAAAGCTTTTTTCAACTTCAAAAAAGCTTACAGCACCTGGTATTCCCAGGCGGTCTCCCATCCAAGTACTAACCAGGCCCGACCGAGATCGGACGAGATCGGGCGTGTTCAGGGTGGTATGGCCGTAAGCAAAGGCAGAGTGAACAAGTGGGCCTTTTATAGCTGGCTGCTGTGAGCAGTATTGCCTTTGATGTTTGATGTTTCTACCTCCTAATTGAGCAAAATGAAAGCTTTTTTCAACTTCAAAAAAGCTTACAGCACCTGGTATTCCCAGGCGGTCTCCCATCCAAGTACTAACCAGGCCCGACCCTGCTTAGCTTCCGAGATCGGACGAGATCGGGCGTGTTCAGGGTGGTATGGCCGTAAGCAAAGGCAGAGTGAACAAGTGGGCCTTTTATAGCTGGCTGCTGTGAGCAGTATTGCCTTTGATGTTGATGTTTCTACCTCCTAATTGAGCAAAATGAAAGCTTTTTTCAACTTCAAAAAAGCTTACAGCACCTGGTATTCCCAGGCGGTCTCCCATCCAAGTACTAACCAGGCCCGACCCTGCTTAGCTTCCGAGATCGGACGAGATCGGGCGTGTTCAGGGTGGTATGGCCGTAAGCAAAGGCAGAGTGAACAAGTGGGCCTTTTATAGCTGGCTGCTGTGAGCAAGTATTGCCTTTGATGTTTGATGTTTCTACCTCCTAATTGAGCAAAATGAAAGCTTTTTTCAACTTCAAAAAAGCTTACAGCACCTGGTATTCCCAGGCGGTCTCCCATCCAAGTACTAACCAGGCCCGACCCTGCTTAGCTTCCGAGATCGGACGAGATCGGGCGTGTTCAGGGTGGTATGGCCGTAAGCAAAGGCAGAGTGAACAAGTGGGCCTTTTATAGCTGGCTGCTGTGAGCAGTATTGCCTTTGATGTTTCTACCTCCTAATTGAGCAAAATGAAAGCTTTTTTCAACTTCAAAAAGCTTACAGCACCTGGTATTCCCAGGCGGTCTCCCATCCAAGTACTAACCAGGCCCGACCCTGCTTAGCTTCCGAGATCGGACGAGATCGGGCGTGTTCAGGGTGGTATGGCCGTAAGCAAAGGCAGAGTGAACAAGTGGGCCTTTTATAGCTGGCTGCTGTGAGCAGTATTGCCTTTGATGTTTGATGTTTCTACCTCCTAATTGAGCAAAATGAAAGCTTTTTTCAACTTCAAAAAAGCTTACAGCACCTGGTATTCCCAGGCGGTCTCCCATCCAAGTACTAACCAGGCCCGACCCTGCTTAGCTTCCGAGATCGGACGAGATCGGGCGTGTTCAGGGTGGTATGGCCGTAAGCAAAGGCAGAGTGAACAAGTGGGCCTTTTATAGCTGGCTGCTGTGAGCAGTATTGCCTTTGATGTTTTCTACCTCCTAATTGAGCAAAATGAAAGCTTTTTTCAACTTCAAAAAAGCTTACAGCACCTGGTATTCCCAGGCGGTCTCCCATCCAAGTACTAACCAGGCCCGACCCTGCTTAGCTTCCGAGATCGGACGAGATCGGGCGTGTTCAGGGTGGTATGGCCGTAAGCAAAGGCAGAGTGAACAAGTGGGCCTTTTATAGCTGGCTGCTGTGAGCAGTATTGCCTTTGATGTTTCTACCCTCCTAATTGAGCAAAATGAAAGCTTTTTTCAACTTCAAAAAGCTTACAGCACCTGGTATTCCCAGGCGGTCTCCCATCCAAGTACTAACCAGGCCGACCCTGCTTAGCTTCCGAGATCGGACGAGATCGGGGCGTGTTCAGGGTGGTATGGCCGTAAGCAAAGGCAGAGTGAACAAGTGGGCCTTTTATAGCTGGCTGCTGTGAGCAGTATTGCCTTTGATGTTTCTACCTCCTAATTGAGCAAAATGAAAGCTTTTTTCAACTTCAAAAAAGCTTACAGCACCTGGTATTCCCAGGCGGTCTCCCATCCAAGTACTAACCAGGCCCGACCCTGCTTAGCTTCCGAGATCGGACGAGATCGGGCGTGTTCAGGGTGGTATGGCCGTAAGCAAAGGCAGAGTGAACAAGTGGGCCTTTTATAGCTGGCTGCTGTGAGCAGTATTGCCTTTGATGTTTCTACCTCCTAATTGAGCAAAATGAAAGCTTTTTTCAACTTCAAAAAAGCTTACAGCACCTGGTATTCCCAGGCGGTCTCCCATCCAAGTACTAACCAGGCCCGACCCTGCTTAGCTTCCGAGATCGGACGAGATCGGGCGTGTTCAGGGTGGTATGGCCGTAAGCAAAGGCAGAGTGAACAAGTGGGCCTTTTATAGCTGGCTGCTGTGAGCAGTATTGCCTTTGATGTTGATGTTTCTACCTCCTAATTGAGCAAAATGAAAGCTTTTTTCAACTTCAAAAAAGCTTACAGCACCTGGTATTCCCAGGCGGTCTCCCATCCAAGTACTAACCAGGCCCGACCCTGCTTAGCTTCCGAGATCGGACGAGATCGGGCGTGTTCAGGGTGGTATGGCCGTAAGCAAAGGCAGAGTGAACAAGTGGGCCTTTTATAGCTGGCTGCTGTGAGCAGTATTGCCTTTGATGTTTCTACCTCCTAATTGAGGCAAAATGAAAGCTTTTTTCAACTTCAAAAAAGCTTACAGCACCTGGTATTCCCAGGCGGTCTCCCATCCAAGTACTAACCAGGCCCGACCCTGCTTAGCTTCCGAGATCGGACGAGATCGGGCGTGTTCAGGGTGGTATGGCCGTAAGCAAAGGCAGAGTGAACAAGTGGGCCTTTTATAGCTGGCTGCTGTGAGCAGTATTGCCTTTGATGTTTCTACCTCCTAATTGAGCAAAATGAAAGCTTTTTTCAACTTCAAAAAAGCTTACAGCACCTGGTATTCCCAGGCGGTCTCCCATCCAAGTACTAACCAGGCCCGACCCTGCTTAGCTTCCGAGATCGGACGAGATCGGGCGTGTTCAGGGTGGTATGGCCGTAAGCAAAGGCAGAGTGAACAAGTGGGCCTTTTATAGCTGGCTGCTGTGAGCAGTATTGCCTTTGATGTTTCTACCTCCTAATTGAGCAAAATGAAAGCTTTTTTCAACTTCAAAAAAGCTTACAGCACCTGGTATTCCCAGGCGGTCTCCCATCCAAGTACTAACCAGGCCCGACCCTGCTTAGCTTCCGAGATCGGACGAGATCGGGCGTGTTCAGGGTGGTATGGCCGTAAGCAAAGGCAGAGTGAACAAGTGGGCCTTTTATAGCTGGCTGCTGTGAGCAGTATTGCCTTTGATGTTTCTACCTCCTAATTGAGCAAAATGAAAGCTTTTTTCAACTTCAAAAAAGCTTACAGCACCTGGTATTCCCAGGCGGTCTCCCATCCAAGTACTAACCAGGCCCGACCCTGCTTAGCTTCCGAGATCGGACGAGATCGGGCGTGTTCAGGGTGGTATGTCCGTAAGCAAAGGCAGAGTGAACAAGTGGGCCTTTTATAGCTGGCTGCTGTGAGCAGTATTGCCTTTGATGTTTCTACCTCCTAATTGAGCAAAATGAAAGCTTTTTTCAACTTCAAAAAAGCTTACAGCACCTGGTATTCCCAGGCGGTCTCCCATCCAAGTACTAACCAGGCCCGACCCTGCTTAGCTTCCGAGATCGGACGAGATCGGGCGTGTTCAGGGTGGTATGGCCGTAAGCAAAGGCAGAGTGAACAAGTGGGCCTTTTATAGCTGGCTGCTGTGAGCAGTATTGCCTTTGATGTTGATGTTTCTACCTCCTAATTGAGCAAAATGAAAGCTTTTTTCAACTTCAAAAAAGCTTACAGCACCTGGTATTCCCAGGCGGTCTCCCATCCAAGTACTAACCAGGCCCGACCCTGCTTAGCTTCCGAGATCGGACGAGATCGGGCGTGTTCAGGGTGGTATGGCCGTAAGCAAAGGCAGAGTGAACAAGTGGGCCTTTTATAGCTGGCTGCTGTGAGCAGTATTGCCTTTGATGTTTCTACCTCCTAATTGAGCAAAATGAAAGCTTTTTTCAACTTCAAAAAAGCTTACAGCACCTGGTATTCCCAGGCGGGCTCCCATCCAAGTACTAACCAGGCCCGACCCTGCTTAGCTTCCGAGATCGGACGAGATCGGGCGTGTTCAGGGTGGTATGGCCGTAAGCAAAGGCAGAGTGAACAAGTGGGCCTTTTATAGCTGGCTGCTGTGAGCAGTATTGCCTTTGATGTTTCTACCTCCTAATTGAGCAAAATGAAAGCTTTTTTCAACTTCAAAAAAGCTTACAGCACCTGGTATTCCCAGGCGGTCTCCCATCCAAGTGCTAACCAGGCCCGACCCTGCTTAGCTTCCGAGATCGGACGAGATCGGGCGTGTTCAGGGTGGTATGGCCGTAAGCAAAGGCAGAGTGAACAAGTGGGCCTTTTATAGCTGGCTGCTGTGAGCAGTATTGCCTTTGATGTTTCTACCTCCTAATTGAGCAAAATGAAAGCTTTTTTCAACTTCAAAAAAGCTTACAGCACCTGGTATTCCCAGGCGGTCTCCCATCCAAGTACTAACCAGGCCCGACCCTGCTTAGCTTCCGAGATCGGACGAGATCGGGCGTGTTCAGGGTGGTATGGCCGTAAGCAAAGGCAGAGTGAACAAGTGGGCCTTTTATAGCTGGCTGCTGTGAGCAGTATTGCCTTTGATGTTTCTACCTCCTAATTGAGCAAAATGAAAGCTTTTTTCAACTTCAAAAAAGCTTACAGCACCTGGTATTCCCAGGCGGTCTCCCATCCAAGTTCTAACCAGGCCCGACCCTGCTTAGCTTCCGAGATCGGACGAGATCGGGCGTGTTCAGGGTGGTATGGCCGTAAGCAAAGGCAGAGTGAACAAGTGGGCCTTTTATAGCTGGCTGCTGTGAGCAGTATTGCCTTTGATGTTTCTACCTCCTAATTGAGCAAAATGAAAGCTTTTTTCAACTTCAAAAAAGCTTACAGCACCTGGTATTCCCAGGCGGTCTCCCATCCAAGTACTAACCAGGCCCGACCCTGCTTAGCTTCCGAGATCGGACGAGATCGGGCGTGTTCAGGGTGGTATGGCCGTAAGCAAAGGCAGAGTGAACAAGTGGGCCTTTTATAGCTGGCTGCTGTGAGCAGTATTGCCTTTGATGTTTCTACCTCCTAATTGAGCAAAATGAAAGCTTTTTTCAACTTCAAAAAAGCTTACAGCACCTGGTATTCCCAGGCGGTCTCCCATCCAAGTACTAACCAGGCCCGACCCTGCTTAGCTTCCGAGATCGGACGAGATCGGGCGTGTTCAGGGTGGTATGGCCGTAAGCAAAGGCAGAGTGAACAAGTGGGCCTTTTATAGCTGGCTGCTGTGAGCAGTATTGCCTTTGATGTTTGATGTTTCTACCTCCTAATTGAGCAAAATGAAAGCTTTTTTCAACTTCAAAAAAGCTTACAGCACCTGGTATTCCCAGGCGGTCTCCCATCCAAGTACTAACCAGGCCCGACCCTGCTTAGCTTCCGAGATCGGACGAGATCGGGCGTGTTCAGGGTGGTATGGCCGTAAGCAAAGGCAGAGTGAACAAGTGGGCCTTTTATAGCTGGCTGCTGTGAGCAGTATTGCCTTTGATGTTTCTACCTCCTAATTGAGCAAAATGAAAGCTTTTTTCAACTTCAAAAAAGCTTACAGCACCTGGTATTCCCAGGCGGTCTCCCATCCAAGTACTAACCAGGCCCGACCCTGCTTAGCTTCCGAGATCGGACGAGATCGGGCGTGTTCAGGGTGGTATGGCCGTAAGCAAAGGCAGAGTGAACAAGTGGGCCTTTTATAGCTGGCTGCTGTGAGCAGTATTGCCTTTGATGTTTCTACCTCCTAATTGAGCAAAATGAAAGCTTTTTTCAACTTCAAAAAAGCTTACAGCACCTGGTATTCCCAGGCGGTCTCCCATCCAAGTACTAACCAGGCCCGACCCTGCTTAGCTTCCGAGATCGGACGAGATCGGGCGTGTTCAGGGTGGTATGGCCGTAAGCAAAGGCAGAGTGAACAAGTGGGCCTTTTATAGCTGGCTGCTGTGAGCAGTATTGCCTTTGATGTTTCTACCTCCTAATTGAGCAAAATGAAAGCTTTTTTCAACTTCAAAAAAGCTTACAGCACCTGGTATTCCCAGGCGGTCTCCCATCCAAGTACTAACCAGGCCCGACCCTGCTTAGCTTCCGAGATCGGACGAGATCGGGCGTGTTCAGGGTGGTATGGCCGTAAGCAAAGGCAGAGTGAACAAGTGGGCCTTTTATAGCTGGCTGCTGTGAGCAGTATTGCCTTTGATGTTTCTACCTCCTAATTGAGCAAAATGAAAGCTTTTTTCAACTTCAAAAAAGCTTACAGCACCTGGTATTCCCAGGCGGTCTCCCATCCAAGTACTAACCAGGCCCGACCCTGCTTAGCTTCCGAGATCGGACGAGATCGGGCGTGTTCAGGGTGGTATGGCCGTAAGCAAAGGCAGAGTGAACAAGTGGGCCTTTTATAGCTGGCTGCTGTGAGCAGTATTGCCTTTGATGTTTCTACCTCCTAATTGAGCAAAATGAAAGCTTTTTTCAACTTCAAAAAAGCTTACAGCACCTGGTATTCCCAGGCGGTCTCCCATCCAAGTACTAACCAGGCCCGACCCTGCTTAGCTTCCGAGATCGGACGAGATCGGGCGTGTTCAGGGTGGTATGGCCGTAAGCAAAGGCAGAGTGAACAAGTGGGCCTTTTATAGCTGGCTGCTGTGAGCAGTATTGCCTTTGATGTTTCTACCTCCTAATTGAGCAAAATGAAAGCTTTTTTCAACTTCAAAAAAGCTTACAGCACCTGGTATTCCCAGGCGGTCTCCCATCCAAGTACTAACCAGGCCCGACCCTGCTTAGCTTCCGAGATCGGACGAGATCGGGCGTGTTCAGGGTGGTATGGCCGTAAGCAAAGGCAGAGTGAACAAGTGGGCCTTTTATAGCTGGCTGCTGTGAGCAGTATTGCCTTTGATGTTTGATGTTTCTACCTCCTAATTGAGCAAAATGAAAGCTTTTTTCAACTTCAAAAAAGCTTACAGCACCTGGTATTCCCAGGCGGTCTCCCATCCAAGTACTAACCAGGCCCGACCCTGCTTAGCTTCCGAGATCGGACGAGATCGGGCGTGTTCAGGGTGGTATGGCCGTAAGCAAAGGCAGAGTGAACAAGTGGGCCTTTTATAGCTGGCTGCTGTGAGCAGTATTGCCTTTGATGTTTGATGTTTCTACCTCCTAATTGAGCAAAATGAAAGCTTTTTTCAACTTCAAAAAAGCTTACAGCACCTGGTATTCCCAGGCGGTCTCCCATCCAAGTACTAACCAGGCCCGACCCTGCTTAGCTTCCGAGATCGGACGAGATCGGGCGTGTTCAGGGTGGTATGGCCGTAAGCAAAGGCAGAGTGAACAAGTGGGCCTTTTATAGCTGGCTGCTGTGAGCAGTATTGCCTTTGATGTTTGATGTTTCTACCTCCTAATTGAGCAAAATGAAAGCTTTTTTCAACTTCAAAAAAGCTTACAGCACCTGGTATTCCCAGGCGGTCTCCCATCCAAGTACTAACCAGGCCCGACCCTGCTTAGCTTCCGAGATCGGACGAGATCGGGCGTGTTCAGGGTGGTATGGCCGTAAGCAAAGGCAGAGTGAACAAGTGGGCCTTTTATAGCTGGTATGGCCGTAAGCAAAGGCAGAGTGAACAAGTGGGCCTTTTATAGCTGGCTGCTGTGAGCAGTATTGCCTTTGATGTTTCTACCTCCTAATTGAGCAAAATGAAAGCTTTTTTCAACTTCAAAAAAGCTTACAGCACCTGGTATTCCCAGGCGGTCTCCCATCCAAGTACTAACCAGGCCCGACCCTGCTTAGCTTCCGAGATCGGACGAGATCGGGCGTGTTCAGGGTGGTATGGCCGTAAGCAAAGGCAGAGTGAACAAGTGGGCCTTTTATAGCTGGCTGCTGTGAGCAGTATTGCCTTTGATGTTTCTACCTCCTAATTGAGCAAAATGAAAGCTTTTTTCAACTTCAAAAAAGCTTACAGCACCTGGTATTCCCAGGCGGTCTCCCATCCAAGTACTAACCAGGCCCGACCCTGCTTAGCTTCCGAGATCGGACGAGATCGGGCGTGTTCAGGGTGGTATGGCCGTAAGCAAAGGCAGAGTGAACAAGTGGGCCTTTTATAGCTGGCTGCTGTGAGCAGTATTGCCTTTGATGTTTGATGTTTCTACCTCCTAATTGAGCAAAATGAAAGCTTTTTTCAACTTCAAAAAAGCTTACAGCACCTGGTATTCCCAGGCGGTCTCCCATCCAAGTACTAACCAGGCCCGACCCTGCTTAGCTTCCGAGATCGGACGAGATCGGGCGTGTTCAGGGTGGTATGGCCGTAAGCAAAGGCAGAGTGAACAAGTGGGCCTTTTATAGCTGGCTGCTGTGAGCAGTATTGCCTTTGATGTTTGATGTTTCTACCTCCTAATTGAGCAAAATGAAAGCTTTTTTCAACTTCAAAAAAGCTTACAGCACCTGGTATTCCCAGGCGGTCTCCCATCCAAGTACTAACCAGGCCCGACCCTGCTTAGCTTCCGAGATCGGACGAGATCGGGCGTGTTCAGGGTGGTATGGCCGTAAGCAAAGGCAGAGTGAACAAGTGGGCCTTTTATAGCTGGCTGCTGTGAGCAGTATTGCCTTTGATGTTTGATGTTTCTACCTCCTAATTGAGCAAAATGAAAGCTTTTTTCAACTTCAAAAAAGCTTACAGCACCTGGTATTCCCAGGCGGTCTCCCATCCAAGTACTAACCAGGCCCGACCCTGCTTAGCTTCCGAGATCGGACGAGATCGGGCGTGTTCAGGGTGGTATGGCCGTAAGCAAAGGCAGAGTGAACAAGTGGGCCTTTTATAGCTGGCTGCTGTGAGCAGTATTGCCTTTGATGTTTCTACCTCCTAATTGAGCAAAATGAAAGCTTTTTTCAACTTCAAAAAAGCTTACAGCACCTGGTATTCCCAGGCGGTCTCCCATCCAAGTACTAACCAGGCCCGACCCTGCTTAGCTTCCGAGATCGGACGAGATCGGGCGTGTTCAGGGTGGTATGGCCGTAAGCAAAGGCAGAGTGAACAAGTGGGCCTTTTATAGCTGGCTGCTGTGAGCAGTATTGCCTTTGATGTTTGATGTTTCTACCTCCTAATTGAGCAAAATGAAAGCTTTTTTCAACTTCAAAAAAGCTTACAGCACCTGGTATTCCCAGGCGGTCTCCCATCCAAGTACTAACCAGGCCCGACCCTGCTTAGCTTCCGAGATCGGACGAGATCGGGCGTGTTCAGGGTGGTATGGCCGTAAGCAAAGGCAGAGTGAACAAGTGGGCCTTTTATAGCTGGCTGCTGTGAGCAGTATTGCCTTTGATGTTTGATGTTTCTACCTCCTAATTGAGCAAAATGAAAGCTTTTTTCAACTTCAAAAAAGCTTACAGCACCTGGTATTCCCAGGCGGTCTCCCATCCAAGTACTAACCAGGCCCGACCCTGCTTAGCTTCCGAGATCGGACGAGATCGGGCGTGTTCAGGGTGGTATGGCCGTAAGCAAAGGCAGAGTGAACAAGTGGGCCTTTTATAGCTGGCTGCTGTGAGCAGTATTGCCTTTGATGTTTGATGTTTCTACCTCCTAATTGAGCAAAATGAAAGCTTTTTTCAACTTCAAAAAAGCTTACAGCACCTGGTATTCCCAGGCGGTCTCCCATCCAAGTACTAACCAGGCCCGACCCTGCTTAGCTTCCGAGATCGGACGAGATCGGGCGTGTTCAGGGTGGTATGGCCGTAAGCAAAGGCAGAGTGAACAAGTGGGCCTTTTATAGCTGGCTGCTGTGAGCAGTATTGCCTTTGATGTTTGATGTTTCTACCTCCTAATTGAGCAAAATGAAAGCTTTTTTCAACTTCAAAAAAGCTTACAGCACCTGGTATTCCCAGGCGGTCTCCCATCCAAGTACTAACCAGGCCCGACCCTGCTTAGCTACCGAGATCGGACGAGATCGGGCGTGTTCAGGGTGGTATGGCCGTAAGCAAAGGCAGAGTGAACAAGTGGGCCTTTTATAGCTGGCTGCTGTGAGCAGTATTGCCTTTGATGTTTGATGTTTCTACCTCCTAATTGAGCAAAA
Organism: Hyperoplus immaculatus; assembly: GCA_949357725.1. NCBI lineage: Eukaryota > Metazoa > Chordata > Actinopteri > Uranoscopiformes > Ammodytidae > Hyperoplus > Hyperoplus immaculatus. The sequence continues at coordinate 24,283,796 of OX442359.1, forward strand.
TGAAAGCTTTTTTCAACTTCAAAAAAGCTTACAGCACCTGGTATTCCCAGGCGGTCTCCCATCCAAGTACTAACCAGGCCCGACCCTGCTTAGCTTCCGAGATCGGACGAGATCGGGCGTGTTCAGGGTGGTATGGCCGTAAGCAAAGGCAGAGTGAACAAGTGGGCCTTTTATAGCTGGCTGCTGTGAGCAGTATTGCCTTTGATGTTTGATGTTTCTACCTCCTAATTGAGCAAAATGAAAGCTTTTTTCAACTTCAAAAAAGCTTACAGCACCTGGTATTCCCAGGCGGTCTCCCATCCAAGTACTAACCAGGCCCGACCCTGCTTAGCTTCCGAGATCGGGCGTGTTCAGGGTGGTATGGCCGTAAGCAAAGGCAGAGTGAACAAGTGGGCCTTTTATAGCTGGCTGCTGTGAGCAGTATTGCCTTTGATGTTTGATGTTTCTACCTCCTAATTGAGCAAAATGAAAGCTTTTTTCAACTTCAAAAAAGCTTACAGCACCTGGTATTCCCAGGCGGTCTCCCATCCAAGTACTAACCAGGCCCGACCCTGCTTAGCTACCGAGATCGGACGAGATCGGGCGTGTTCAGGGTGGTATGGCCGTAAGCAAAGGCAGAGTGAACAAGTGGGCCTTTTATAGCTGGCTGCTGTGAGCAGTATTGCCTTTGATGTTTGATGTTTCTACCTCCTAATTGAGCAAAATGAAAGCTTTTTTCAACTTCAAAAAAGCTTACAGCACCTGGTATTCCCAGGCGGTCTCCCATCCAAGTACTAACCAGGCCCGACCCTGCTTAGCTTCCGAGATCGGACGAGATCGGGTGTGTTCAGGGTGGTATGGCCGTAAGCAAAGGCAGAGTGAACAAGTGGGCCTTTTATAGCTGGCTGCTGTGAGCAGTATTGCCTTTGATGTTTGATGTTTCTACCTCCTAATTGAGCAAAATGAAAGCTTTTTTCAACTTCAAAAAAGCTTACAGCACCTGGTATTCCCAGGCGGTCTCCCATCCAAGTACTAACCAGGCCCGACCCTGCTTAGCTTCCGAGATCGGACGAGATCTGGCGTGTTCAGGGTGGTATGGCCGTAAGCAAAGGCAGAGTGAACAAGTGGGCCTTTTATAGCTGGCTGCTGTGAGCAGTATTGCCTTTGATGTTTGATGTTTCTACCTCCTAATTGAGCAAAATGAAAGCTTTTTTCAACTTCAAAAAAGCTTACAGCACCTGGTATTCCCAGGCGGTCTCCCATCCAAGTACTAACCAGGCCCGACTCTGCTTAGCTTCCGAGATCGGACGAGATCGGGCGTGTTCAGGGTGGTATGGCCGTAAGCAAAGGCAGAGTGAACAAGTGGGCCTTTTATAGCTGGCTGCTGTGAGCAGTATTGCCTTTGATGTTTGATGTTTCTACCTCCTAATTGAGCAAAATGAAAGCTTTTTTCAACTTCAAAAAAGCTTACAGCACCTGGTATTCCCAGGCGGTCTCCCATCCAAGTACTAACCAGGCCCGACCCTGCTTAGCTTCCGAGATCGGGCGTGTTCAGGGTGGTATGGCCGTAAGCAAAGGCAGAGTGAACAAGTGGGCCTTTTATAGCTGGCTGCTGTGAGCAGTATTGCCTTTGATGTTTGATGTTTCTACCTCCTAATTGAGCAAAATGAAAGCTTTTTTCAACTTCAAAAAAGCTTACAGCACCTGGTATTCCCAGGCGGTCTCCCATCCAAGTACTAACCAGGCCCGACCCTGCTTAGCTACCGAGATCGGACGAGATCGGGCGTGTTCAGGGTGGTATGGCCGTAAGCAAAGGCAGAGTGAACAAGTGGGCCTTTTATAGCTGGCTGCTGTGAGCAGTATTGCCTTTGATGTTTGATGTTTCTACCTCCTAATTGAGCAAAATGAAAGCTTTTTTCAACTTCAAAAAAGCTTACAGCACCTGGTATTCCCAGGCGGTCTCCCATCCAAGTACTAACCAGGCCCGACCCTGCTTAGCTTCCGAGATCGGACGAGATCGGGCGTGTTCAGGGTGGTATGGCCGTAAGCAAAGGCAGAGTGAACAAGTGGGCCTTTTATAGCTGGCTGCTGTGAGCAGTATTGCCTTTGATGTTTGATGTTTCTACCTCCTAATTGAGCAAAATGAAAGCTTTTTTCAACTTCAAAAAAGCTTACAGCACCTGGTATTCCCAGGCGGTCTCCCATCCAAGTACTAACCAGGCCCGACCCTGCTTAGCTTCCGAGATCGGACGAGATCTGGCGTGTTCAGGGTGGTATGGCCGTAAGCAAAGGCAGAGTGAACAAGTGGGCCTTTTATAGCTGGCTGCTGTGAGCAGTATTGCCTTTGATGTTTGATGTTTCTACCTCCTAATTGAGCAAAATGAAAGCTTTTTTCAACTTCAAAAAAGCTTACAGCACCTGGTATTCCCAGGCGGTCTCCCATCCAAGTACTAACCAGGCCCGACTCTGCTTAGCTTCCGAGATCGGACGAGATCGGGCGTGTTCAGGGTGGTATGGCCGTAAGCAAAGGCAGAGTGAACAAGTGGGCCTTTTATAGCTGGCTGCTGTGAGCAGTATTGCCTTTGATGTTTCTACCTCCTAATTGAGCAAAATGAAAGCTTTTTTCAACTTCAAAAAAGCTTACAGCACCTGGTATTCCCAGGCGGTCTCCCATCCAAGTACTAACCAGGCCCGACCCTGCTTAGCTTCCGAGATCGGACGAGATCGGGCGTGTTCAGGGTGGTATGGCCGTAAGCAAAGGCAGAGTGAACAAGTGGGCCTTTTATAGCTGGCTGCTGTGAGCAGTATTGCCTTTGATGTTTCTACCTCCTAATTGAGCAAAATGAAAGCTTTTTTCAACTTCAAAAAAGCTTACAGCACCTGGTATTCCCAGGCGGTCTCCCATCCAAGTACTAACCAGGCCCGACCCTGCTTAGCTTCCGAGATCGGACGAGATCGGGCGTGTTCAGGGTGGTATGGCCGTAAGCAAAGGCAGAGTGAACAAGTGGGCCTTTTATAGCTGGCTGCTGTGAGCAGTATTGCCTTTGATGTTTGATGTTTCTACCTCCTAATTGAGCAAAATGAAAGCTTTTTTCAACTTCAAAAAAGCTTACAGCACCTGGTATTCCCAGGCGGTCTCCCATCCAAGTACTAACCAGGCCCGACCCTGCTTAGCTTCCGAGATCGGACGAGATCGGGCGTGTCCAGGGTGGTATGGCCGTAAGCAAAGGCAGAGTGAACAAGTGGGCCTTTTATAGCTGGCTGCTGTGAGCAGTATTGCCTTTGATGTTTGATGTTTCTACCTCCTAATTGAGCAAAATGAAAGCTTTTTTCAACTTCAAAAAAGCTAACAGCACCTGGTATTCCCAGGCGGTCTCCCATCCAAGTACTAACCAGGCCCGACCCTGCTTAGCTTCCGAGATCGGACGTGTTCAGGGTGGTATGGCCTTAAGCAAAGGCAGAGTGAACAAGTGGGCCTTTTATAGCTGGCTGCTGTGAGCAGTATTGCCTTTGATGTTTGATGTTTCTACCTCCTAATTGAGCAAAATGAAAGCTTTTTTCAACTTCAAAAAAGCTTACAGCACCTGGTATTCCCAGGCGGTCTCCCATCCAAGTACTAACCAGGCCCGACCCTGCTTAGCTTCCGAGATCGGACGAGATCGGGCGTGTTCAGGGTGGTATGGCCGTAAGCAAAGGCAGAGTGAACAAGTGGGCCTTTTATAGCTGGCTGCTGTGAGCAGTATTGCCTTTGATGTTTGATGTTTCTACCTCCTAATTGAGCAAAATGAAAGCTTTTTTCAACTTCAAAAAAGCTTACAGCACCTGGTATTCCCAGGCGGTCTCCCATCCAAGTACTAACCAGGCCCGACCCTGCTTAGCTTCCGAGATCGGACGAGATCGGGCGTGTTCAGGGTGGTATGGCCGTAAGCAAAGGCAGAGTGAACAAGTGGGCCTTTTATAGCTGGCTGCTGTGAGCAGTATTGCCTTTGATGTTTGATGTTTCTACCTCCTAATTGAGCAAAATGAAAGCTTTTTTCAACTTCAAAAAAGCTTACAGCACCTGGTATTCCCAGGCGGTCTCCCATCCAAGTACTAACCAGGCCCGACCCTGCTTAGCTTCCGAGATCGGACGAGATCGGGCGTGTTCAGGGTGGTATGGCCGTAAGCAAAGGCAGAGTGAACAAGTGGGCCTTTTATAGCTGGCTGCTGTGAGCAGTATTGCCTTTGATGTTTGATGTTTCTACCTCCTAATTGAGCAAAATGAAAGCTTTTTTCAACTTCAAAAAAGCTTACAGCACCTGGTATTCCCAGGCGGTCTCCCATCCAAGTACTAACCAGGCCCGACCCTGCTTAGCTTCCGAGATCGGACGAGATCGGGCGTGTTCAGGGTGGTATGGCCGTAAGCAAAGGCAGAGTGAACAAGTGGGCCTTTTATAGCTGGCTGCTGTGAGCAGTATTGCCTTTGATGTTTCTACCTCCTAATTGAGCAAAATGAAAGCTTTTTTCAACTTCAAAAAAGCTTACAGCACCTGGTATTCCCAGGCGGTCTCCCATCCAAGTACTAACCAGGCCCGACCCTGCTTAGCTTCCGAGATCGGACGAGATCGGGCGTGTTCAGGGTGGTATGGCCGTAAGCAAAGGCAGAGTGAACAAGTGGGCCTTTTATAGCTGGCTGCTGTGAGCAGTATTGCCTTTGATGTTTGATGTTTCTACCTCCTAATTGAGCAAAATGAAAGCTTTTTTCAACTTCAAAAAAGCTTACAGCACCTGGTATTCCCAGGAGGTCTCCCATCCAAGTACTAACCAGGCCCGACCCTGCTTAGCTTCCGAGATCGGACGAGATCGGGCGTGTTCAGGGTGGTATGGCCGTAAGCAAAGGCAGAGTGAACAAGTGGGCCTTTTATAGCTGGCTGCTGTGAGCAGTATTGCCTTTGATGTTTCTACCTCCTAATTGAGCAAAATGAAAGCTTTTTTCAACTTCAAAAAAGCTTACAGCACCTGGTATTCCCAGGCGGTCTCCCATCCAAGTACTAACCAGGCCCGACCCTGCTTAGCTTCCGAGATCGGACGAGATCGGGCGTGTTCAGGGTGGTATGGCCGTAAGCAAAGGCAGAGTGAACAAGTGGGCCTTTTATAGCTGGCTGCTGTGAGCAGTATTGCCTTTGATGTTTGATGTTTCTACCTCCTAATTGAGCAAAATGAAAGCTTTTTTCAACTTCAAAAAAGCTTACAGCACCTGGTATTCCCAGGCGGTCTCCCATCCAAGTACTAACCAGGCCCGACCCTGCTTAGCTTCCGAGATCGGACGAGATCGGGCGTGTTCAGGGTGGTATGGCCGTAAGCAAAGGCAGAGTGAACAAGTGGGCCTTTTATAGCTGGCTGCTGTGAGCAGTATTGCCTTTGATGTTTCTACCTCCTAATTGAGCAAAATGAAAGCTTTTTTCAACTTCAAAAAAGCTTACAGCACCTGGTATTCCCAGGCGGTCTCCCATCCAAGTACTAACCAGGCCCGACCCTGCTTAGCTTCCGAGATCGGACGAGATCGGGCGTGTTCAGGGTGGTATGGCCGTAAGCAAAGGCAGAGTGAACAAGTGGGCCTTTTATAGCTGGCTGCTGTGAGCAGTATTGCCTTTGATGTTTGATGTTTCTACCTCCTAATTGAGCAAAATGAAAGCTTTTTTCAACTTCAAAAAAGCTTACAGCACCTGGTATTCCCAGGCGGTCTCCCATCCAAGTACTAACCAGGCCCGACCCTGCTTAGCTTCCGAGATCGGACGAGATCGGGCGTGTTCAGGGTGGTATGGCCGTAAGCAAAGGCAGAGTGAACAAGTGGGCCTTTTATAGCTGGCTGCTGTGAGCAGTATTGCCTTTGATGTTTGATGTTTCTACCTCCTAATTGAGCAAAATGAAAGCTTTTTTCAACTTCAAAAAAGCTTACAGCACCTGGTATTCCCAGGCGGTCTCCCATCCAAGTACTAACCAGGCCCGACCCTGCTTAGCTTCCGAGATCGGACGAGATCGGGCGTGTTCAGGGTGGTATGGCCTTAAGCAAAGGCAGAGTGAACAAGTGGGCCTTTTATAGCTGGCTGCTGTGAGCAGTATTGCCTTTGATGTTTGATGTTTCTACCTCCTAATTGAGCAAAATGAAAGCTTTTTTCAACTTCAAAAAAGCTTACAGCACCTGGTATTCCCAGGCGGTCTCCCATCCAAGTACTAACCAGGCCCGACCCTGCTTAGCTTCCGAGATCGGACGAGATCGGGCGTGTTAAGGGTGGTATGGCCGTAAGCAAAGGCAGAGTGAACAAGTGGGCCTTTTATAGCTGGCTGCTGTGAGCAGTATTGCCTTTGATGTTTGATGTTTCTACCTCCTAATTGAGCAAAATGAAAGCTTTTTTCAACTTCAAAAAAGCTTACAGCACCTGGTATTCCCAGGCGGTCTCCCATCCAAGTACTAACCAGGCCCGACCCTGCTTAGCTTCCGAGATCGGACGAGATCGGGCGTGTTCAGGGTGGTATGGCCGTAAGCAAAGGCAGAGTGAACAAGTGGGCCTTTTATAGCTGGCTGCTGTGAGCAGTATTGCCTTTGATGTTTGATGTTTCTACCTCCTAATTGAGCAAAATGAAAGCTTTTTTCAACTTCAAAAAAGCTTACAGCACCTGGTATTCCCAGGCGGTCTCCCATCCAAGTACTAACCAGGCCCGACCCTGCTTAGCTTCCGAGATCGGACGAGATCGGGCGTGTTCAGGGTGGTATGGCCGTAAGCAAAGGCAGAGTGAACAAGTGGGCCTTTTATAGCTGGCTGCTGTGAGCAGTATTGCCTTTGATGTTTGATGTTTCTACCTCCTAATTGAGCAAAATGAAAGCTTTTTTCAACTTCAAAAAAGCTTACAGCACCTGGTATTCCTAGGCGGTCTCCCATCCAAGTACTAACCAGGCCCGACCCTGCTTAGCTTCCGAGATCGGACGAGATCGGGCGTGTTCAGGGTGGTATGGCCGTAAGCAAAGGCAGAGTGAACAAGTGGGCCTTTTATAGCTGGCTGCTGTGAGCAGTATTGCCTTTGATGTTTCTACCTCCTAATTGAGCAAAATGAAAGCTTTTTTCAACTTCAAAAAAGCTTACAGCACCTGGTATTCCCAGGCGGTCTCCCATCCAAGTACTAACCAGGCCCGACCCTGCTTAGCTTCCGAGATCCGACGAGATCGGGCGTGTTCAGGGTGGTATGGCCGTAAGCAAAGGCAGAGTGAACAAGTGGGCCTTTTATAGCTGGCTGCTGTGAGCAGTATTGCCTTTGATGTTTGATGTTTCTACCTCCTAATTGAGCAAAATGAAAGCTTTTTTCAACTTCAAAAAAGCTTACAGCACCTGGTATTCCCAGGCGGTCTCCCATCCAAGTACTAACCAGGCCCGACCCTGCTTAGCTTCCGAGATCGGACGAGATCGGGCGTGTTCAGGGTGGTATGGCCGTAAGCAAAGGCAGAGTGAACAAGTGGGCCTTTTATAGCTGGCTGCTGTGAGCAGTATTGCCTTTGATGTTTGATGTTTCTACCTCCTAATTGAGCAAAATGAAAGCTTTTTTCAACTTCAAAAAAGCTTACAGCACCTGGTATTCCCAGGCGGTCTCCCATCCAAGTACTAACCAGGCCCGACCCTGCTTAGCTTCCGAGATCGGACGAGATCGGGCGTGTTCAGGGTGGTATGGCCGTAAGCAAAGGCAGAGTGAACAAGTGGGCCTTTTATAGCTGGCTGCTGTGAGCAGTATTGCCTTTGATGTTTCTACCTCCTAATTGAGCAAAATGAAAGCTTTTTTCAACTTCAAAAAAGCTTACAGCACCTGGTATTCCCAGGCGGTCTCCCATCCAAGTACTAACCAGGCCCGACCCTGCTTAGCTTCCGAGATCGGACGAGATCGGGCGTGTTCAGGGTGGTATGGCCGTAAGCAAAGGCAGAGTGAACAAGTGGGCCTTTTATAGCTGGCTGCTGTGAGCAGTATTGCCTTTGATGTTTCTACCTCCTAATTGAGCAAAATGAAAGCTTTTTTCAACTTCAAAAAAGCTTACAGCACCTGGTATTCCCAGGCGGTCTCCCATCCAAGTACTAACCAGGCCCTACCCTGCTTAGCTTCCGAGATCGGACGAGATCTGGCGTGTTCAGGGTGGTATGGCCGTAAGCAAAGGCAGAGTGAACAAGTGGGCCTTTTATAGCTGGCTGCTGTGAGCAGTATTGCCTTTGATGTTTGATGTTTCTACCTCCTAATTGAGCAAAATGAAAGCTTTTTTCAACTTCAAAAAAGCTTACAGCACCTGGTATTCCCAGGCGGTCTCCCATCCAAGTACTAACCAGGCCCGACCCTGCTTAGCTTCCGAGATCGGACGAGATCGGGCGTGTTCAGGGTGGTATGGCCGTAAGCAAAGGCAGAGTGAACAAGTGGGCCTTTTATAGCTGGCTGCTGTGAGCAGTATTGCCTTTGATGTTTGATGTTTCTACCTCCTAATTGAGCAAAATGAAAGCTTTTTTCAACTTCAAAAAAGCTTACAGCACCTGGTATTCCCAGGCGGTCTCCCATCCAAGTACTAACCAGGCCCGACCCTGCTTAGCTTCCGAGATCCGACAAGATCGGCCGTGTTCAGGGTGGTATGGCCGTAAGCAAAGGCAGAGTGAACAAGTGGGCCTTTTATAGCTGGCTGCTGTGAGCAGTATTGCCTTTGATGTTTGATGTTTCTACCTCCTAATTGAGCAAAATGAAAGCTTTTTTCAACTTCAAAAAAGCTTACAGCACCTGGTATTCCCAGGCGGTCTCCCATCCAAGTACTAACCAGGCCCGACCCTGCTTAGCTTCCGAGATCGGACGAGATCGGGCGTGTTCAGGGTGGTATGGCCGTAAGCAAAGGCAGAGTGAACAAGTGGGCCTTTTATAGCTGGCTGCTGTGAGCAGTATTGCCTTTGATGTTTCTACCTCCTAATTGAGCAAAATGAAAGCTTTTTTCAACTTCAAAAAAGCTTACAGCACCTGGTATTCCCAGGCGGTCTCCCATCCAAGTACTAACCAGGCCCGACCCTGCTTAGCTTCGGAGATCGGACGAGATCGGGCGTGTTCAGGGTGGTATGGCCGTAAGCAAAGGCAGAGTGAACAAGTGGGCCTTTTATAGCTGGCTGCTGTGAGCAGTATTGCCTTTGATGTTTCTACCTCCTAATTGAGCAAAATGAAAGCTTTTTTCAACTTCAAAAAAGCTTACAGCACCTGGTATTCCCAGGCGGTCTCCCATCCAAGTACTAACCAGGCCCGACCCTGCTTAGCTTCCGAGATCGGACGAGATCGGGCGTGTTCAGGGTGGTATGGCCGTAAGCAAAGGCAGAGTGAACAAGTGGGCCTTTTATAGCTGGCTGCTGTGAGCAGTATTGCCTTTGATGTTTGATGTTTCTACCTCCTAATTGAGCAAAATGAAAGCTTTTTTCAACTTCAAAAAAGCTTACAGCACCTGGTATTCCCAGGCGGTCTCCCATCCAAGTACTAACCAGGCCCGACCCTGCTTAGCTTCCGAGATCGGACGAGATCGGGCGTGTTCAGGGTGGTATGGCCGTAAGCAAAGGCAGAGTGAACAAGTGGGCCTTTTATAGCTGGCTGCTGTGAGCAGTATTGCCTTTGATGTTTGATGTTTCTACCTCCTAATTGAGCAAAATGAAAGCTTTTTTCAACTTCAAAAAAGCTTACAGCACCTGGTATTCCCAGGCGGTCTCCCATCCAAGTACTAACCAGGCCCGACCCTGCTTAGCTTCCGAGATCCGACGAGATCGGGCGTGTTCAGGGTGGTATGGCCGTAAGCAAAGGCAGAGTGAACAAGTGGGCCTTTTATAGCTGGCTGCTGTGAGCAGTATTGCCTTTGATGTTTGATGTTTCTACCTCCTAATTGAGCAAAATGAAAGCTTTTTTCAACTTCAAAAAAGCTTACAGCACCTGGTATTCCCAGGCGGTCTCCCATCCAAGTACTAACCAGGCCCGACCCTGCTTAGCTTCCGAGATCGGACGAGATCGGGCGTGTTCAGGGTGGTATGGCCGTAAGCAAAGGCAGAGTGAACAAGTGGGCCTTTTATAGCTGGCTGCTGTGAGCAGTATTGCCTTTGATGTTTGATGTTTCTACCTCCTAATTGAGCAAAATGAAAGCTTTTTTCAACTTCAAAAAAGCTTACAGCACCTGGTATTCCCAGGCGGTCTCCCATCCAAGTACTAACCAGGCCCGACCCTGCTTAGCTTCCGAGATCGGACGAGATCGGGCGTGTTCAGGGTGGTATGGCCGTAAGCAAAGGCAGAGTGAACAAGTGGGCCTTTTATAGCTGGCTGCTGTGAGCAGTATTGCCTTTGATGTTTCTACCTCCTAATTGAGCAAAATGAAAGCTTTTTTCAACTTCAAAAAAGCTTACAGCACCTGGTATTCCCAGGCGGTCTCCCATCCAAGTACTAACCAGGCCCTACCCTGCTTAGCTTCCGAGATCGGACGAGATCGGGCGTGTTCAGGGTGGTATGGCCATAAGCAAAGGCAGAGTGAACAAGTGGGCCTTTTATAGCTGGCTGCTGTGAGCAGTATTGCCTTTGATGTTTGATGTTTCTACCTCCTAATTGAGCAAAATGAAAGCTTTTTTCAACTTCAAAAAAGCTTACAGCACCTGGTATTCCCAGGCGGTCTCCCATCCAAGTACTAACCAGGCCCGACCCTGCTTAGCTTCCGAGATCGGACGAGATCGGGCGTGTTCAGGGTGGTATGGCCGTAAGCAAAGGCAGAGTGAACAAGTGGGCCTTTTATAGCTGGCTGCTGTGAGCAGTATTGCCTTTGATGTTTGATGTTTCTACCTCCTAATTGAGCAAAATGAAAGCTTTTTTCAACTTCAAAAAAGCTTACAGCACCTGGTATTCCCAGGCGGTCTCCCATCCAAGTACTAACCAGGCCCGACCCTGCTTAGCTTCCGAGATCCGACAAGATCGGCCGTGTTCAGGGTGGTATGGCCGTAAGCAAAGGCAGAGTGAACAAGTGGGCCTTTTATAGCTGGCTGCTGTGAGCAGTATTGCCTTTGATGTTTGATGTTTCTACCTCCTAATTGAGCAAAATGAAAGCTTTTTTCAACTTCAAAAAAGCTTACAGCACCTGGTATTCCCAGGCGGTCTCCCATCCAAGTACTAACCAGGCCCGACCCTGCTTAGCTTCCGAGATCGGACAAGATCGGGCGTGTTCAGGGTGGTATGGCCGTAAGCAAAGGCAGAGTGAACAAGTGGGCCTTTTATAGCTGGCTGCTGTGAGCAGTATTGCCTTTGATGTTTCTACCTCCTAATTGAGCAAAATGAAAGCTTTTTTCAACTTCAAAAAAGCTTACAGCACCTGGTATTCCCAGGCGGTCTCCCATCCAAGTACTAACCAGGCCCGACCCTGCTTAGCTTCCGAGATCGGACGAGATCGGGCGTGTTCAGGGTGGTATGGCCGTAAGCAAAGGCAGAGTGAACAAGTGGGCCTTTTATAGCTGGCTGCTGTGAGCAGTATTGCCTTTGATGTTTCTACCTCCTAATTGAGCAAAATGAAAGCTTTTTTCAACTTCAAAAAAGCTTACAGCACCTGGTATTCCCAGGCGGTCTCCCATCCAAGTACTAACCAGGCCCGACCCTGCTTAGCTTCCGAGATCGGACGAGATCGGGCGTGTTCAGGGTGGTATGGCCGTAAGCAAAGGCAGAGTGAACAAGTGGGCCTTTTATAGCTGGTTGCTGTGAGCAGTATTGCCTTTGATGTTTCTACCTCCTAATTGAGCAAAATGAAAGCTTTTTTCAACTTCAAAAAAGCTTACAGCACCTGGTATTCCCAGGCGGTCTCCCATCCAAGTACTAACCAGGCCCGACCCTGCTTAGCTTCCGAGATCGGACGAGATCGGGCGTGTTCAGGGTGGTATGGCCGTAAGCAAAGGCAGAGTGAACAAGTGGGCCTTTTATAGCTGGCTGCTGTGAGCAGTATTGCCTTTGATGTTTGATGTTTCTACCTCCTAATTGAGCAAAATGAAAGCTTTTTTCAACTTCAAAAAAGCTTACAGCACCTGGTATTCCCAGGCGGTGTCCCATCCAAGTACTAACCAGGCCCGACCCTGCTTAGCTTCCGAGATCGGACGAGATCGGGCGTGTTCAGGGTGGTATGGCCGTAAGCAAAGGCAGAGTGAACAAGTGGGCCTTTTATAGCTGGCTGCTGTGAGCAGTATTGCCTTTGATGTTTGATGTTTCTACCTCCTAATTGAGCAAAATGAAAGCTTTTTTCAACTTCAAAAAAGCTTACAGCACCTGGTATTCCCAGGCGGTCTCCCATCCAAGTACTAACCAGGCCCGACCCTGCTTAGCTTCCGAGATCCGACGAGATCGGGCGTGTTCAGGGTGGTATGGCCGTAAGCAAAGGCAGAGTGAACAAGTGGGCCTTTTATAGCTGGCTGCTGTGAGCAGTATTGCCTTTGATGTTTGATGTTTCTACCTCCTAATTGAGCAAAATGAAAGCTTTTTTCAACTTCAAAAAAGCTTACAGCACCTGGTATTCCCAGGCGGTCTCCCATCCAAGTACTAACCAGGCCCGACCCTGCTTAGCTTCCGAGATCGGGCGTGTTCAGGGTGGTATGGCCGTAAGCAAAGGCAGAGTGAACAAGTGGGCCTTTTATAGCTGGCTGCTGTGAGCAGTATTGCCTTTGATGTTTGATGTTTCTACCTCCTAATTGAGCAAAATGAAAGCTTTTTTCAACTTCAAAAAAGCTTACAGCACCTGGTATTCCCAGGCGGTCTCCCATCCAAGTACTAACCAGGCCCGACCCTGCTTAGCTTCCGAGATCGGACGAGATCGGGCGTGTTCAGGGTGGTATGGCCGTAAGCAAAGGCAGAGTGAACAAGTGGGCCTTTTATAGCTGGCTGCTGTGAGCAGTATTGCCTTTGATGTTTGATGTTTCTACCTCCTAATTGAGCAAAATGAAAGCTTTTTTCAACTTCAAAAAAGCTTACAGCACCTGGTATTCCCAGGCGGTCTCCCATCCAAGTACTAACCAGGCCCGACCCTGCTTAGCTTCCGAGATCCGACGAGATCGGGCGTGTTCAGGGTGGTATGGCCGTAAGCAAAGGCAGAGTGAACAAGTGGGCCTTTTATAGCTGGCTGCTGTGAGCAGTATTGCCTTTGATGTTTGATGTTTCTACCTCCTAATTGAGCAAAATGAAAGCTTTTTTCAACTTCAAAAAAGCTTACAGCACCTGGTATTCCCAGGCGGTCTCCCATCCAAGTACTAACCAGGCCCGACCCTGCTTAGCTTCCGAGATCGGACGAGATCGGGCGTGTTCAGGGTGGTATGGCCGTAAGCAAAGGCAGAGTGAACAAGTGGGCCTTTTATAGCTGGCTGCTGTGAGCAGTATTGCCTTTGATGTTTGATGTTTCTACCTCCTAATTGAGCAAAATGAAAGCTTTTTTCAACTTCAAAAAAGCTTACAGCACCTGGTATTCCCAGGCGGTCTCCCATCCAAGTACTAACCAGGCCCGACCCTGCTTAGCTTCCGAGATCCGACGAGATCGGGCGTGTTCAGGGTGGTATGGCCGTAAGCAAAGGCAGAGTGAACAAGTGGGCCTTTTATAGCTGGCTGCTGTGAGCAGTATTGCCTTTGATGTTTCTACCTCCTAATTGAGCAAAATGAAAGCTTTTTTCAACTTCAAAAAAGCTTACAGCACCTGGTATTCCCAGGCGGTCTCCCATCCAAGTACTAACCAGGCCCGACCCTGCTTAGCTTCCGAGATCCGACGAGATCGGGCGTGTTCAGGGTGGTATGGCCGTAAGCAAAGGCAGAGTGAACAAGTGGGCCTTTTATAGCTGGCTGCTGTGAGCAGTATTGCCTTTGATGTTTGATGTTTCTACCTCCTAATTCAGCAAAATGAAAGCTTTTTTCAACTTCAAAAAAGCTTACAGCACCTGGTATTCCCAGGCGGTCTCCCATCCAAGTACTAACCAGGCCCGACCCTGCTTAGCTTCCGAGATCGGACGAGATCGGGCGTGTTCAGGGTGGTATGGCCGTAAGCAAAGGCAGAGTGAACAAGTGGGCCTTTTATAGCTGGCTGCTGTGAGCAGTATTGCCTTTGATGTTTGATGTTTCTACCTCCTAATTGAGCAAAATGAAAGCTTTTTTCAACTTCAAAAAAGCTTACAGCACCTGGTATTCCCAGGCGGTCTCCCATCCAAGTACTAACCAGGCCCGACCCTGCTTAGCTTCCGAGATCGGACAAGATCGGGCGTGTTCAGGGTGGTATGGCCGTAAGCAAAGGCAGAGTGAACAAGTGGGCCTTTTATAGCTGGCTGCTGTGAGCAGTATTGCCTTTGATGTTTCTACCTCCTAATTGAGCAAAATGAAAGCTTTTTTCAACTTCAAAAAAGCTTACAGCACCTGGTATTCCCAGGCGGTCTCCCATCCAAGTACTAACCAGGCCCGACCCTGCTTAGCTACCGAGATCCGACGAGATCGGGCGTGTTCAGGGTGGTATGGCCGTAAGCAAAGGCAGAGTGAACAAGTGGGCCTTTTATAGCTGGCTGCTGTGAGCAGTATTGCCTTTGATGTTTGATGTTTCTACCTCCTAATTGAGCAAAATGAAAGCTTTTTTCAACTTCAAAAAAGCTTACAGCACCTGGTATTCCCAGGCGGTCTCCCATCCAAGTACTAACCAGGCCCGACCCTGCTTAGCTTCCGAGATCGGACGAGATCGGGCGTGTTCAGGGTGGTATGGCCGTAAGCAAAGGCAGAGTGAACAAGTGGGCCTTTTATAGCTGGCTGCTGTGAGCAGTATTGCCTTTGATGTTTGATGTTTCTACCTCCTAATTGAGCAAAATGAAAGCTTTTTTCAACTTCAAAAAAGCTTACAGCACCTGGTATTCCCAGGCGGTCTCCCATCCAAGTACTAACCAGGCCCGACCCTGCTTAGCTTCCGAGATCGGACGAGATCGGGCGTGTTCAGGGTGGTATGGCCGTAAGCAAAGGCAGAGTGAACAAGTGGGCCTTTTATAGCTGGCTGCTGTGAGCAGTATTGCCTTTGATGTTTCTACCTCCTAATTGAGCAAAATGAAAGCTTTTTTCAACTTCAAAAAAGCTTACAGCACCTGGTATTCCCAGGCGGTCTCCCATCCAAGTACTAACCAGGCCCGACCCTGCTTAGCTTCCGAGATCCGACGAGATCGGGCGTGTTCAGGGTGGTATGGCCGTAAGCAAAGGCAGAGTGAACAAGTGGGCCTTTTATAGCTGGCTGCTGTGAGCAGTATTGCCTTTGATGTTTGATGTTTCTACCTCCTAATTGAGCAAAATGAAAGCTTTTTTCAACTTCAAAAAAGCTTACAGCACCTGGTATTCCCAGGCGGTCTCCCATCCAAGTACTAACCAGGCCCGACCCTGCTTAGCTTCCGAGATCGGACGAGATCGGGCGTGTTCAGGGTGGTATGGCCGTAAGCAAAGGCAGAGTGAACAAGTGGGCCTTTTATAGCTGGCTGCTGTGAGCAGTATTGCCTTTGATGTTTGATGTTTCTACCTCCTAATTGAGCAAAATGAAAGCTTTTTTCAACTTCAAAAAAGCTTACAGCACCTGGTATTCCCAGGCGGTCTCCCATCCAAGTACTAACCAGGCCCGACCCTGCTTAGCTTCCGAGATCTGACGAGATCGGGCGTGTTCAGGGTGGTATGGCCGTAAGCAAAGGCAGAGTGAACAAGTGGGCCTTTTATAGCTGGCTGCTGTGAGCAGTATTGCCTTTGATGTTTGATGTTTCTACCTCCTAATTGAGCAAAATGAAAGCTTTTTTCAACTTCAAAAAGGCTTACAGCACCTGGTATTCCCAGGCGGTCTCCCATCCAAGTACTAACCAGGCCCGACCCTGCTTAGCTTCCGAGATCGGACGAGATCGGGCGTGTTCAGGGTGGTATGGCCGTAAGCAAAGGCAGAGTGAACAAGTGGGCCTTTTATAGCTGGCTGCTGTGAGCAGTATTGCCTTTGATGTTTGATGTTTCTACCTCCTAATTGAGCAAAATGAAAGCTTTTTTCAACTTCAAAAAAGCTTACAGCACCTGGTATTCCCAGGCGGTCTCCCATCCAAGTACTAACCAGGCCCGACCCTGCTTAGCTTCCGAGATCGGACGAGATCGGGCGTGTTCAGGGTGGTATGGCCGTAAGCAAAGGCAGAGTGAACAAGTGGGCCTTTTATAGCTGGCTGCTGTGAGCAGTATTGCCTTTGATGTTTCTACCTCCTAATTGAGCAAAATGAAAGCTTTTTTCAACTTCAAAAAAGCTTACAGCACCTGGTATTCCCAGGCGGTCTCCCATCCAAGTACTAACCAGGCCCGACCCTGCTTAGCTTCCGAGATCCGACGAGATCGGGCGTGTTCAGGGTGGTATGGCCGTAAGCAAAGGCAGAGTGAACAAGTGGGCCTTTTAAAGCTGGCTGCTGTGAGCAGTATTGCCTTTGATGTTTGATGTTTCTACCTCCTAATTGAGCAAAATGAAAGCTTTTTTCAACTTCAAAAAAGCTTACAGCACCTGGTATTCCCAGGCGGTCTCCCATCCAAGTACTAACCAGGCCCGACCCTGCTTAGCTTCCGAGATCGGACGAGATCGGGCGTGTTCAGGGTGGTATGGCCGTAAGCAAAGGCAGAGTGAACAAGTGGGCCTTTTATAGCTGGCTGCTGTGAGCAGTATTGCCTTTGATGTTTGATGTTTCTACCTCCTAATTGAGCAAAATGAAAGCTTTTTTCAACTTCAAAAAAGCTTACAGCACCTGGTATTCCCAGGCGGTCTCCCATCCAAGTACTAACCAGGCCCGACCCTGCTTAGCTTCCGAGATCGGGCGTGTTCAGGGTGGTATGGCCGTAAGCAAAGGCAGAGTGAACAAGTGGGCCTTTTATAGCTGGCTGCTGTGAGCAGTATTGCCTTTGATGTTTGATGTTTCTACCTCCTAATTGAGCAAAATGAAAGCTTTTTTCAACTTCAAAAAAGCTTACAGCACCTGGTATTCCCAGGCGGTCTCCCATCCAAGTACTAACCAGGCCCGACCCTGCTTAGCTTCCGAGATCGGACGAGATCGGGCGTGTTCAGGGTGGTATGGCCGTAAGCAAAGGCAGAGTGAACAAGTGGGCCTTTTATAGCTGGCTGCTGTGAGCAGTATTGCCTTTGATGTTTGATGTTTCTACCTCCCAATTGAGCAAAATGAAAGCTTTTTTCAACTTCAAAAAAGCTTACAGCACCTGGTATTCCCAGGCGGTCTCCCATCCAAGTACTAACCAGGCCCGACCCTGCTTAGCTTCCGAGATCGGACGAGATCGGGCGTGTTCAGGGTGGTATGGCCGTAAGCAAAGGCAGAGTGAACAAGTGGGCCTTTTATAGCTGGCTGCTGTGAGCAGTATTGCCTTTGATGTTTGATGTTTCTACCTCCTAATTGAGCAAAATGAAAGCTTTTTTCAACTTCAAAAAAGCTTACAGCACCTGGTATTCCCAGGCGGTCTCCCATCCAAGTACTAACCAGGCCCGACCCTGCTTAGCTTCCGAGATCGGACGAGATCGGGCGTGTTCAGGGTGGTATGGCCGTAAGCAAAGGCAGAGTGAACAAGTGGGCCTTTTATAGCTGGCTGCTGTGAGCAGTATTGCCTTTGATGTTTGATGTTTCTACCTCCTAATTGAGCAAAATGAAAGCTTTTTTCAACTTCAAAAAAGCTTACAGCACCTGGTATTCCCAGGCGGTCTCCCATCCAAGTACTAACCAGGCCCGACCCTGCTTAGCTTCCGAGATCGGACGAGATCGGGCGTGTTCAGGGTGGTATGGCCATAAGCAAAGGCAGAGTGAACAAGTGGGCCTTTTATAGCTGGCTGCTGTGAGCAGTATTGCCTTTGATGTTTCTACCTCCTAATTGAGCAAAATGAAAGCTTTTTTCAACTTCAAAAAAGCTTACAGCACCTGGTATTCCCAGGCGGTCTCCCATCCAAGTACTAACCAGGCCCGACCCTGCTTAGCTACCGAGATCGGACGAGATCGGGCGTGTTCAGGGTGGTATGGCCGTAAGCAAAGGCAGAGTGAACAAGTGGGCCTTTTATAGCTGGCTGCTGTGAGCAGTATTGCCTTTGATGTTTGATGTTTCTACCTCCTAATTGAGCAAAATGAAAGCTTTTTTCAACTTCAAAAAAGCTTACAGCACCTGGTATTCCCAGGCGGTCTCCCATCCAAGTACTAACCAGGCCCGACCCTGCTTAGCTTCCGAGATCGGACGAGATCGGGCGTGTTCAGGGTGGTATGGCCGTAAGCAAAGGCAGAGTGAACAAGTGGGCCTTTTATAGCTGGCTGCTGTGAGCAGTATTGCCTTTGATGTTTGATGTTTCTACCTCCTAATTGAGCAAAATGAAAGCTTTTTTCAACTTCAAAAAAGCTTACAGCACCTGGTATTCCCAGGCGGTCTCCCATCCAAGTACTAACCAGGCCCGACCCTGCTTAGCTTCCGAGATCGGGCGTGTTCAGGGTGGTATGGCCGTAAGCAAAGGCAGAGTGAACAAGTGGGCCTTTTATAGCTGGCTGCTGTGAGCAGTATTGCCTTTGATGTTTGATGTTTCTACCTCCTAATTGAGCAAAATGAAAGCTTTTTTCAACTTCAAAAAAGCTTACAGCACCTGGTATTCCCAGGCGGTCTCCCATCCAAGTACTAACCAGGCCCGACCCTGCTTAGCTTCCGAGATCGGACGAGATCGGGCGTGTTCAGGGTGGTATGGCCGTAAGCAAAGGCAGAGTGAACAAGTGGGCCTTTTATAGCTGGCTGCTGTGAGCAGTATTGCCTTTGATGTTTCTACCTCCTAATTGAGCAAAATGAAAGCTTTTTTCAACTTCAAAAAAGCTTACAGCACCTGGTATTCCCAGGCGGTCTCCCATCCAAGTACTAACCAGGCCCGACCCTGCTTAGCTTCCGAGATCGGACGAGATCGGGCGTGTTCAGGGTGGTATGGCCGTAAGCAAAGGCAGAGTGAACAAGTGGGCCTTTTATAGCTGGCTGCTGTGAGCAGTATTGCCTTTGATGTTTGATGTTTCTACCTCCTAATTGAGCAAAATGAAAGCTTTTTTCAACTTCAAAAAAGCTTACAGCACCTGGTATTCCCAGGCGGTCTCCCATCCAAGTACTAACCAGGCCCAACCCTGCTTAGCTTCCGAGATCGGACGAGATCGGGCGTGTTCAGGGTGGTATGGCCGTAAGCAAAGGCAGAGTGAACAAGTGGGCCTTTTATAGCTGGCTGCTGTGAGCAGTATTGCCTTTGATGTTTGATGTTTCTACCTCCTAATTGAGCAAAATGAAAGCTTTTTTCAACTTCAAAAAAGCTTACAGCACCTGGTATTCCCAGGCGGTCTCCCATCCAAGTACTAACCAGGCCCGACCCTGCTTAGCTTCCGAGATCGGACGAGATCGGGCGTGTTCAGGGTGGTAAGGCCGTAAGCAAAGGCAGAGTGAACAAGTGGGCCTTTTATAGCTGGCTGCTGTGAGCAGTATTGCCTTTGATGTTTGATGTTTCTACCTCCTAATTGAGCAAAATGAAAGCTTTTTTCAACTTCAAAAAAGCTTACAGCACCTGGTATTCCCAGGCGGTCTCCCATCCAAGTACTAACCAGGCCCGACCCTGCTTAGCTTCCGAGATCGGACGAGATCGGGCTTGTTCAGGGTGGTATGGCCGTAAGCAAAGGCAGAGTGAACAAGTGGGCCTTTTATAGCTGGCTGCTGTGAGCAGTATTGCCTTTGATGTTTCTACCTCCTAATTGAGCAAAATGAAAGCTTTTTTCAACTTCAAAAAAGCTTACAGCACCTGGTATTCCCAGGCGGTCTCCCATCCAAGTACTAACCAGGCCCGACCCTGCTTAGCTTCCGAGATCGGACGAGATCGGGGCGTGTTCAGGGTGGTATGGCCGTAAGCAAAGGCAGAGTGAACAAGTGGGCCTTTTATAGCTGGCTGCTGTGAGCAGTATTGCCTTTGATGTTTCTCCCTCCTAATTGAGCAAAATGAAAGCTTTTTTCAACTTCAAAAAAGCTTACAGCACCTGGTATTCCCAGGCGGTCTCCCATCCAAGTACTAACCAGGCCCGACCCTGCTTAGCTTCCGAGATCGGACTAGATCGGGCGTGTTCAGGGTGGTATGGCCGTAAGCAAAGGCAGAGTGAAAAAGTGGGCCTTTTATAGCTGGCTGCTGTGAGCAGTATTGCCTTTGATGTTTGATGTTTCTACCTCCTAATTGAGCAAAATGAAAGCTTTTTTCAACTTCAAAAAAGCTTACAGCACCTGGTATTCCCAGGCGGTCTCCCATCCAAGTACTAACCAGGCCCGACCCTGCTTAGCTTCCGAGATCGGACGAGATCGGGCGTGTTCAGGGTGGTATGGCCGTAAGCAAAGGCAGAGTGAACAAGTGGGCCTTTTATAGCTGGCTGCTGTGAGCAGTATTGCCTTTGATGTTTGATGTTTCTACCTCCTAATTGAGCAAAATGAAAGCTTTTTTCAACTTCAAAAAAGCTTACAGCACCTGGTATTCCCAGGCGGTCTCCCATCCAAGTACTAACCAGGCCCGACCCTGCTTAGCTTCCGAGATCGGACGAGATCGGGCGTGTTCAGGGTGGTATGGCCGTAAGCAAAGGCAGAGTGAACAAGTGGGCCTTTTATAGCTGGCTGCTGTGAGCAGTATTGCCTTTGATGTTTGATGTTTCTACCTCCTAATTGAGCAAAATGAAAGCTTTTTTCAACTTCAAAAAAGCTTACAGCACCTGGTATTCCCAGGCGGTCTCCCATCCAAGTACTAACCAGGCCCGACCCTGCTTAGCTTCCGAGATCGGACGAGATCGGGCGTGTTCAGGGTGGTATGGCCGTAAGCAAAGGCAGAGTGAACAAGTGGGCCTTTTATAGCTGGCTGCTGTGAGCAGTATTGCCTTTGATGTTTGATGTTTCTACCTCCTAATTGAGCAAAATGAAAGCTTTTTTCAACTTCAAAAAAGCTTACAGCACCTGGTATTCCCAGGCGGTCTCCCATCCAAGTACTAACCAGGCCCGACCCTGCTTAGCTTCCGAGATCGGACGAGATCGGGCGTGTTCAGGGTGGTATGGCCGTAAGCAAAGGCAGAGTGAACAAGTGGGCCTTTTATAGCTGGCTGCTGTGAGCAGTATTGCCTTTGATGTTTCTACCTCCTAATTGAGCAAAATGAAAGCTTTTTTCAACTTCAAAAAAGCTTACAGCACCTGGTATTCCCAGGCGGTCTCCCATCCAAGTACTAACCAGGCCCGACCCTGCTTAGCTTCCGAGATCCGACGAGATCGGGCGTGTTCAGGGTGGTATGGCCGTAAGCAAAGGCAGAGTGAACAAGTGGGCCTTTTATAGCTGGCTGCTGTGAGCAGTATTGCCTTTGATGTTTGATGTTTCTACCTCCTAATTGAGCAAAATGAAAGCTTTTTTCAACTTCAAAAAAGCTTACAGCACCTGGTATTCCCAGGCGGTCTCCCATCCAAGTACTAACCAGGCCCGACCCTGCTTAGCTTCCGAGATCGGACGAGATCGGGCGTGTTCAGGGTGGTATGGCCGTAAGCAAAGGCAGAGTGAACAAGTGGGCCTTTTATAGCTGGCTGCTGTGAGCAGTATTGCCTTTGATGTTTTGTTCTACCTCCTAATTGAGCAAAATGAAAGCTTTTTTCAACTTCAAAAAAGCTTACAGCACCTGGTATTCCCAGGCGGTCTCCCATCCAAGTACTAACCAGGCCCGACCCTGCTTAGCTTCCGAGATCGGACGAGATCGGGCGTGTTCAGGGTGGTATGGCCGTAAGCAAAGGCAGAGTGAACAAGTGGGCCTTTTATAGCTGGCTGCTGTGAGCAGTATTGCCTTTGATGTTTCTACCTCCTAATTGAGCAAAATGAAAGCTTTTTTCAACTTCAAAAAAGCTTACAGCACCTGGTATTCCCAGGCGGTCTCCCATCCAAGTACTAACCAGGCCCGACCCTGCTTAGCTTCCGAGATCGGACGAGATCGGGCGTGTTCAGGGTGGTATGGCCGTAAGCAAAGGCAGAGTGAACAAGTGGGCCTTTTATAGCTGGCTGCTGTGAGCAGTATTGCCTTTGATGTTTCTACCTCCTAATTGAGCAAAATGAAAGCTTTTTTCAACTTCAAAAAAGCTTACAGCACCTGGTATTCCCAGGCGGTCTCCCATCCAAGTACTAACCAGGCCCGACCCTGCTTAGCTTCCGAGATCGGACGAGATCGGGCGTGTTCAGGGTGGTATGGCCGTAAGCAAAGGCAGAGTGAACAAGTGGGCCTTTTATAGCTGGCTGCTGTGAGCAGTATTGCCTTTGATGTTTCTACCTCCTAATTGAGCAAAATGAAAGCTTTTTTCAACTTCAAAAAAGCTTACAGCACCTGGTATTCCCAGGCGGTCTCCCATCCAAGTACTAACCAGGCCCGACCCTGCTTAGCTTCCGAGATCGGACGAGATCGGGCGTGTTCAGGGTGGTATGGCCGTAAGCAAAGGCAGAGTGAACAAGTGGGCCTTTTATAGCTGGCTGCTGTGAGCAGTATTGCCTTTGATGTTTCTACCTCCTAATTGAGCAAAATGAAAGCTTTTTTCAACTTCAAAAAAGCTTACAGCACCTGGTATTCCCAGGCGGTCTCCCATCCAAGTACTAACCAGGCCCGACCCTGCTTAGCTTCCGAGATCGGACGAGATCGGGCGTGTTCAGGGTGGTATGGCCGTAAGCAAAGGCAGAGTGAACAAGTGGGCCTTTTATAGCTGGCTGCTGTGAGCAGTATTGCCTTTGATGTTTCTACCTCCTAATTGAGCAAAATGAAAGCTTTTTTCAACTTCAAAAAAGCTTACAGCACCTGGTATTCCCAGGCGGTCTCCCATCCAAGTACTAACCAGGCCCGACCCTGCTTAGCTTCCGAGATCGGACGAGATCGGGCGTGTTCAGGGTGGTATGGCCGTAAGCAAAGGCAGAGTGAACAAGTGGGCCTTTTATAGCTGGCTGCTGTGAGCAGTATTGCCTTTGATGTTTGTTCTACCTCCTAATTGAGCAAAATGAAAGCTTTTTTCAACTTCAAAAAAGCTTACAGCACCTGGTATTCCCAGGCGGTCTCCCATCCAAGTACTAACCAGGCCCGACCCTGCTTAGCTTCCGAGATCGGACGAGATCGGGCGTGTTCAGGGTGGTATGGCCGTAAGCAAAGGCAGAGTGAACAAGTGGGCCTTTTATAGCTGGCTGCTGTGAGCAGTATTGCCTTTGATGTTTCTACCTCCTAATTGAGCAAAATGAAAGCTTTTTTCAACTTCAAAAAAGCTTACAGCACCTGGTATTCCCAGGCGGTCTCCCATCCAAGTACTAACCAGGCCCGACCCTGCTTAGCTTCCGAGATCGGACGAGATCGGGCGTGTTCAGGGTGGTATGGCCGTAAGCAAAGGCAGAGTGAACAAGTGGGCCTTTTATAGCTGGCTGCTGTGAGCAGTATTGCCTTTGATGTTTCTACCTCCTAATTGAGCAAAATGAAAGCTTTTTTCAACTTCAAAAAAGCTTACAGCACCTGGTATTCCCAGGCGGTCTCCCATCCAAGTACTAACCAGGCCCGACCCTGCTTAGCTTCCGAGATCGGACGAGATCGGGCGTGTTCAGGGTGGTATGGCCGTAAGCAAAGGCAGAGTGAACAAGTGGGCCTTTTATAGCTGGCTGCTGTGAGCAGTATTGCCTTTGATGTTTCTACCTCCTAATTGAGCAAAATGAAAGCTTTTTTCAACTTCAAAAAAGCTTACAGCACCTGGTATTCCCAGGCGGTCTCCCATCCAAGTACTAACCAGGCCCGACCCTGCTTAGCTTCCGAGATCGGACGAGATCGGGCGTGTTCAGGGTGGTATGGCCGTAAGCAAAGGCAGAGTGAACAAGTGGGCCTTTTATAGCTGGCTGCTGTGAGCAGTATTGCCTTTGATGTTTCTACCTCCTAATTGAGCAAAATGAAAGCTTTTTTCAACTTCAAAAAAGCTTACAGCACCTGGTATTCCCAGGCGGTCTCCCATCCAAGTACTAACCAGGCCCGACCCTGCTTAGCTTCCGAGATCGGACGAGATCGGGCGTGTTCAGGGTGGTATGGCCGTAAGCAAAGGCAGAGTGAACAAGTGGGCCTTTTATAGCTGGCTGCTGTGAGCAGTATTGCCTTTGATGTTTCTACCTCCTAATTGAGCAAAATGAAAGCTTTTTTCAACTTCAAAAAAGCTTACAGCACCTGGTATTCCCAGGCGGTCTCCCATCCAAGTACTAACCAGGCCCGACCCTGCTTAGCTTCCGAGATCGGACGAGATCGGGCGTGTTCAGGGTGGTATGGCCGTAAGCAAAGGCAGAGTGAACAAGTGGGCCTTTTATAGCTGGCTGCTGTGAGCAGTATTGCCTTTGATGTTTCTACCTCCTAATTGAGCAAAATGAAAGCTTTTTTCAACTTCAAAAAAGCTTACAGCACCTGGTATTCCCAGGCGGTCTCCCATCCAAGTACTAACCAGGCCCGACCCTGCTTAGCTTCCGAGATCGGACGAGATCGGGCGTGTTCAGGGTGGTATGGCCGTAAGCAAAGGCAGAGTGAACAAGTGGGCCTTTTATAGCTGGCTGCTGTGAGCAGTATTGCCTTTGATGTTTCTACCTCCTAATTGAGCAAAATGAAAGCTTTTTTCAACTTCAAAAAAGCTTACAGCACCTGGTATTCCCAGGCGGTCTCCCATCCAAGTACTAACCAGGCCCGACCCTGCTTAGCTTCCGAGATCGGACGAGATCGGGCGTGTTCAGGGTGGTATGGCCGTAAGCAAAGGCAGAGTGAACAAGTGGGCCTTTTATAGCTGGCTGCTGTGAGCAGTATTGCCTTTGATGTTTCTACCTCCTAATTGAGCAAAATGAAAGCTTTTTTCAACTTCAAAAAAGCTTACAGCACCTGGTATTCCCAGGCGGTCTCCCATCCAAGTACTAACCAGGCCCGACCCTGCTTAGCTTCCGAGATCGGACGAGATCGGGCGTGTTCAGGGTGGTATGGCCGTAAGCAAAGGCAGAGTGAACAAGTGGGCCTTTTATAGCTGGCTGCTGTGAGCAGTATTGCCTTTGATGTTTCTACCTCCTAATTGAGCAAAATGAAAGCTTTTTTCAACTTCAAAAAAGCTTACAGCACCTGGTATTCCCAGGCGGTCTCCCA
The DNA here is from genome assembly GCA_949357725.1 of Hyperoplus immaculatus. NCBI lineage: Eukaryota > Metazoa > Chordata > Actinopteri > Uranoscopiformes > Ammodytidae > Hyperoplus > Hyperoplus immaculatus. The sequence goes on from OX442359.1 coordinate 24,308,998, forward strand.
TCCAAGTACTAACCAGGCCCGACCCTGCTTAGCTTCCGAGATCGGACGAGATCGGGCGTGTTCAGGGTGGTATGGCCGTAAGCAAAGGCAGAGTGAACAAGTGGGCCTTTTATAGCTGGCTGCTGTGAGCAGTATTGCCTTTGATGTTTCTACCTCCTAATTGAGCAAAATGAAAGCTTTTTTCAACTTCAAAAAAGCTTACAGCACCTGGTATTCCCAGGCGGTCTCCCATCCAAGTACTAACCAGGCCCGACCCTGCTTAGCTTCCGAGATCGGACGAGATCGGGCGTGTTCAGGGTGGTATGGCCGTAAGCAAAGGCAGAGTGAACAAGTGGGCCTTTTATAGCTGGCTGCTGTGAGCAGTATTGCCTTTGATGTTTCTACCTCCTAATTGAGCAAAATGAAAGCTTTTTTCAACTTCAAAAAAGCTTACAGCACCTGGTATTCCCAGGCGGTCTCCCATCCAAGTACTAACCAGGCCCGACCCTGCTTAGCTTCCGAGATCGGACGAGATCGGGCGTGTTCAGGGTGGTATGGCCGTAAGCAAAGGCAGAGTGAACAAGTGGGCCTTTTATAGCTGGCTGCTGTGAGCAGTATTGCCTTTGATGTTTCTACCTCCTAATTGAGCAAAATGAAAGCTTTTTTCAACTTCAAAAAAGCTTACAGCACCTGGTATTCCCAGGCGGTCTCCCATCCAAGTACTAACCAGGCCCGACCCTGCTTAGCTTCCGAGATCGGACGAGATCGGGCGTGTTCAGGGTGGTATGGCCGTAAGCAAAGGCAGAGTGAACAAGTGGGCCTTTTATAGCTGGCTGCTGTGAGCAGTATTGCCTTTGATGTTTCTACCTCCTAATTGAGCAAAATGAAAGCTTTTTTCAACTTCAAAAAAGCTTACAGCACCTGGTATTCCCAGGCGGTCTCCCATCCAAGTACTAACCAGGCCCGACCCTGCTTAGCTTCCGAGATCGGACGAGATCGGGCGTGTTCAGGGTGGTATGGCCGTAAGCAAAGGCAGAGTGAACAAGTGGGCCTTTTATAGCTGGCTGCTGTGAGCAGTATTGCCTTTGATGTTTCTACCTCCTAATTGAGCAAAATGAAAGCTTTTTTCAACTTCAAAAAAGCTTACAGCACCTGGTATTCCCAGGCGGTCTCCCATCCAAGTACTAACCAGGCCCGACCCTGCTTAGCTTCCGAGATCGGACGAGATCGGGCGTGTTCAGGGTGGTATGGCCGTAAGCAAAGGCAGAGTGAACAAGTGGGCCTTTTATAGCTGGCTGCTGTGAGCAGTATTGCCTTTGATGTTTCTACCTCCTAATTGAGCAAAATGAAAGCTTTTTTCAACTTCAAAAAAGCTTACAGCACCTGGTATTCCCAGGCGGTCTCCCATCCAAGTACTAACCAGGCCCGACCCTGCTTAGCTTCCGAGATCGGACGAGATCGGGCGTGTTCAGGGTGGTATGGCCGTAAGCAAAGGCAGAGTGAACAAGTGGGCCTTTTATAGCTGGCTGCTGTGAGCAGTATTGCCTTTGATGTTTCTACCTCCTAATTGAGCAAAATGAAAGCTTTTTTCAACTTCAAAAAAGCTTACAGCACCTGGTATTCCCAGGCGGTCTCCCATCCAAGTACTAACCAGGCCCGACCCTGCTTAGCTTCCGAGATCGGACGAGATCGGGCGTGTTCAGGGTGGTATGGCCGTAAGCAAAGGCAGAGTGAACAAGTGGGCCTTTTATAGCTGGCTGCTGTGAGCAGTATTGCCTTTGATGTTTCTACCTCCTAATTGAGCAAAATGAAAGCTTTTTTCAACTTCAAAAAAGCTTACAGCACCTGGTATTCCCAGGCGGTCTCCCATCCAAGTACTAACCAGGCCCGACCCTGCTTAGCTTCCGAGATCGGACGAGATCGGGCGTGTTCAGGGTGGTATGGCCGTAAGCAAAGGCAGAGTGAACAAGTGGGCCTTTTATAGCTGGCTGCTGTGAGCAGTATTGCCTTTGATGTTTCTACCTCCTAATTGAGCAAAATGAAAGCTTTTTTCAACTTCAAAAAAGCTTACAGCACCTGGTATTCCCAGGCGGTCTCCCATCCAAGTACTAACCAGGCCCGACCCTGCTTAGCTTCCGAGATCGGACGAGATCGGGCGTGTTCAGGGTGGTATGGCCGTAAGCAAAGGCAGAGTGAACAAGTGGGCCTTTTATAGCTGGCTGCTGTGAGCAGTATTGCCTTTGATGTTTCTACCTCCTAATTGAGCAAAATGAAAGCTTTTTTCAACTTCAAAAAAGCTTACAGCACCTGGTATTCCCAGGCGGTCTCCCATCCAAGTACTAACCAGGCCCGACCCTGCTTAGCTTCCGAGATCGGACGAGATCGGGCGTGTTCAGGGTGGTATGGCCGTAAGCAAAGGCAGAGTGAACAAGTGGGCCTTTTATAGCTGGCTGCTGTGAGCAGTATTGCCTTTGATGTTTCTACCTCCTAATTGAGCAAAATGAAAGCTTTTTTCAACTTCAAAAAAGCTTACAGCACCTGGTATTCCCAGGCGGTCTCCCATCCAAGTACTAACCAGGCCCGACCCTGCTTAGCTTCCGAGATCGGACGAGATCGGGCGTGTTCAGGGTGGTATGGCCGTAAGCAAAGGCAGAGTGAACAAGTGGGCCTTTTATAGCTGGCTGCTGTGAGCAGTATTGCCTTTGATGTTTCTACCTCCTAATTGAGCAAAATGAAAGCTTTTTTCAACTTCAAAAAAGCTTACAGCACCTGGTATTCCCAGGCGGTCTCCCATCCAAGTACTAACCAGGCCCGACCCTGCTTAGCTTCCGAGATCGGACGAGATCGGGCGTGTTCAGGGTGGTATGGCCGTAAGCAAAGGCAGAGTGAACAAGTGGGCCTTTTATAGCTGGCTGCTGTGAGCAGTATTGCCTTTGATGTTTCTACCTCCTAATTGAGCAAAATGAAAGCTTTTTTCAACTTCAAAAAAGCTTACAGCACCTGGTATTCCCAGGCGGTCTCCCATCCAAGTACTAACCAGGCCCGACCCTGCTTAGCTTCCGAGATCGGACGAGATCGGGCGTGTTCAGGGTGGTATGGCCGTAAGCAAAGGCAGAGTGAACAAGTGGGCCTTTTATAGCTGGCTGCTGTGAGCAGTATTGCCTTTGATGTTTCTACCTCCTAATTGAGCAAAATGAAAGCTTTTTTCAACTTCAAAAAAGCTTACAGCACCTGGTATTCCCAGGCGGTCTCCCATCCAAGTACTAACCAGGCCCGACCCTGCTTAGCTTCCGAGATCGGACGAGATCGGGCGTGTTCAGGGTGGTATGGCCGTAAGCAAAGGCAGAGTGAACAAGTGGGCCTTTTATAGCTGGCTGCTGTGAGCAGTATTGCCTTTGATGTTTCTACCTCCTAATTGAGCAAAATGAAAGCTTTTTTCAACTTCAAAAAAGCTTACAGCACCTGGTATTCCCAGGCGGTCTCCCATCCAAGTACTAACCAGGCCCGACCCTGCTTAGCTTCCGAGATCGGACGAGATCGGGCGTGTTCAGGGTGGTATGGCCGTAAGCAAAGGCAGAGTGAACAAGTGGGCCTTTTATAGCTGGCTGCTGTGAGCAGTATTGCCTTTGATGTTTCTACCTCCTAATTGAGCAAAATGAAAGCTTTTTTCAACTTCAAAAAAGCTTACAGCACCTGGTATTCCCAGGCGGTCTCCCATCCAAGTACTAACCAGGCCCGACCCTGCTTAGCTTCCGAGATCGGACGAGATCGGGCGTGTTCAGGGTGGTATGGCCGTAAGCAAAGGCAGAGTGAACAAGTGGGCCTTTTATAGCTGGCTGCTGTGAGCAGTATTGCCTTTGATGTTTCTACCTCCTAATTGAGCAAAATGAAAGCTTTTTTCAACTTCAAAAAAGCTTACAGCACCTGGTATTCCCAGGCGGTCTCCCATCCAAGTACTAACCAGGCCCGACCCTGCTTAGCTTCCGAGATCGGACGAGATCGGGCGTGTTCAGGGTGGTATGGCCGTAAGCAAAGGCAGAGTGAACAAGTGGGCCTTTTATAGCTGGCTGCTGTGAGCAGTATTGCCTTTGATGTTTCTACCTCCTAATTGAGCAAAATGAAAGCTTTTTTCAACTTCAAAAAAGCTTACAGCACCTGGTATTCCCAGGCGGTCTCCCATCCAAGTACTAACCAGGCCCGACCCTGCTTAGCTTCCGAGATCGGACGAGATCGGGCGTGTTCAGGGTGGTATGGCCGTAAGCAAAGGCAGAGTGAACAAGTGGGCCTTTTATAGCTGGCTGCTGTGAGCAGTATTGCCTTTGATGTTTCTACCTCCTAATTGAGCAAAATGAAAGCTTTTTTCAACTTCAAAAAAGCTTACAGCACCTGGTATTCCCAGGCGGTCTCCCATCCAAGTACTAACCAGGCCCGACCCTGCTTAGCTTCCGAGATCGGACGAGATCGGGCGTGTTCAGGGTGGTATGGCCGTAAGCAAAGGCAGAGTGAACAAGTGGGCCTTTTATAGCTGGCTGCTGTGAGCAGTATTGCCTTTGATGTTTCTACCTCCTAATTGAGCAAAATGAAAGCTTTTTTCAACTTCAAAAAAGCTTACAGCACCTGGTATTCCCAGGCGGTCTCCCATCCAAGTACTAACCAGGCCCGACCCTGCTTAGCTTCCGAGATCGGACGAGATCGGGCGTGTTCAGGGTGGTATGGCCGTAAGCAAAGGCAGAGTGAACAAGTGGGCCTTTTATAGCTGGCTGCTGTGAGCAGTATTGCCTTTGATGTTTCTACCTCCTAATTGAGCAAAATGAAAGCTTTTTTCAACTTCAAAAAAGCTTACAGCACCTGGTATTCCCAGGCGGTCTCCCATCCAAGTACTAACCAGGCCCGACCCTGCTTAGCTTCCGAGATCGGACGAGATCGGGCGTGTTCAGGGTGGTATGGCCGTAAGCAAAGGCAGAGTGAACAAGTGGGCCTTTTATAGCTGGCTGCTGTGAGCAGTATTGCCTTTGATGTTTCTACCTCCTAATTGAGCAAAATGAAAGCTTTTTTCAACTTCAAAAAAGCTTACAGCACCTGGTATTCCCAGGCGGTCTCCCATCCAAGTACTAACCAGGCCCGACCCTGCTTAGCTTCCGAGATCGGACGAGATCGGGCGTGTTCAGGGTGGTATGGCCGTAAGCAAAGGCAGAGTGAACAAGTGGGCCTTTTATAGCTGGCTGCTGTGAGCAGTATTGCCTTTGATGTTTCTACCTCCTAATTGAGCAAAATGAAAGCTTTTTTCAACTTCAAAAAAGCTTACAGCACCTGGTATTCCCAGGCGGTCTCCCATCCAAGTACTAACCAGGCCCGACCCTGCTTAGCTTCCGAGATCGGACGAGATCGGGCGTGTTCAGGGTGGTATGGCCGTAAGCAAAGGCAGAGTGAACAAGTGGGCCTTTTATAGCTGGCTGCTGTGAGCAGTATTGCCTTTGATGTTTCTACCTCCTAATTGAGCAAAATGAAAGCTTTTTTCAACTTCAAAAAAGCTTACAGCACCTGGTATTCCCAGGCGGTCTCCCATCCAAGTACTAACCAGGCCCGACCCTGCTTAGCTTCCGAGATCGGACGAGATCGGGCGTGTTCAGGGTGGTATGGCCGTAAGCAAAGGCAGAGTGAACAAGTGGGCCTTTTATAGCTGGCTGCTGTGAGCAGTATTGCCTTTGATGTTTCTACCTCCTAATTGAGCAAAATGAAAGCTTTTTTCAACTTCAAAAAAGCTTACAGCACCTGGTATTCCCAGGCGGTCTCCCATCCAAGTACTAACCAGGCCCGACCCTGCTTAGCTTCCGAGATCGGACGAGATCGGGCGTGTTCAGGGTGGTATGGCCGTAAGCAAAGGCAGAGTGAACAAGTGGGCCTTTTATAGCTGGCTGCTGTGAGCAGTATTGCCTTTGATGTTTCTACCTCCTAATTGAGCAAAATGAAAGCTTTTTTCAACTTCAAAAAAGCTTACAGCACCTGGTATTCCCAGGCGGTCTCCCATCCAAGTACTAACCAGGCCCGACCCTGCTTAGCTTCCGAGATCGGACGAGATCGGGCGTGTTCAGGGTGGTATGGCCGTAAGCAAAGGCAGAGTGAACAAGTGGGCCTTTTATAGCTGGCTGCTGTGAGCAGTATTGCCTTTGATGTTTCTACCTCCTAATTGAGCAAAATGAAAGCTTTTTTCAACTTCAAAAAAGCTTACAGCACCTGGTATTCCCAGGCGGTCTCCCATCCAAGTACTAACCAGGCCCGACCCTGCTTAGCTTCCGAGATCGGACGAGATCGGGCGTGTTCAGGGTGGTATGGCCGTAAGCAAAGGCAGAGTGAACAAGTGGGCCTTTTATAGCTGGCTGCTGTGAGCAGTATTGCCTTTGTTGATGTTTCTACCTCCTAATTGAGCAAAATGAAAGCTTTTTTCAACTTCAAAAAAGCTTACAGCACCTGGTATTCCCAGGCGGTCTCCCATCCAAGTACTAACCAGGCCCGACCCTGCTTAGCTTCCGAGATCGGACGAGATCGGGCGTGTTCAGGGTGGTATGGCCGTAAGCAAAGGCAGAGTGAACAAGTGGGCCTTTTATAGCTGGCTGCTGTGAGCAGTATTGCCTTTGATGTTTCTACCTCCTAATTGAGCAAAATGAAAGCTTTTTTCAACTTCAAAAAAGCTTACAGCACCTGGTATTCCCAGGCGGTCTCCCATCCAAGTACTAACCAGGCCCGACCCTGCTTAGCTTCCGAGATCGGACGAGATCGGGCGTGTTCAGGGTGGTATGGCCGTAAGCAAAGGCAGAGTGAACAAGTGGGCCTTTTATAGCTGGCTGCTGTGAGCAGTATTGCCTTTGATGTTTCTACCTCCTAATTGAGCAAAATGAAAGCTTTTTTCAACTTCAAAAAAGCTTACAGCACCTGGTATTCCCAGGCGGTCTCCCATCCAAGTACTAACCAGGCCCGACCCTGCTTAGCTTCCGAGATCGGACGAGATCGGGCGTGTTCAGGGTGGTATGGCCGTAAGCAAAGGCAGAGTGAACAAGTGGGCCTTTTATAGCTGGCTGCTGTGAGCAGTATTGCCTTTGATGTTTCTACCTCCTAATTGAGCAAAATGAAAGCTTTTTTCAACTTCAAAAAAGCTTACAGCACCTGGTATTCCCAGGCGGTCTCCCATCCAAGTACTAACCAGGCCCGACCCTGCTTAGCTTCCGAGATCGGACGAGATCGGGCGTGTTCAGGGTGGTATGGCCGTAAGCAAAGGCAGAGTGAACAAGTGGGCCTTTTATAGCTGGCTGCTGTGAGCAGTATTGCCTTTGATGTTTCTACCTCCTAATTGAGCAAAATGAAAGCTTTTTTCAACTTCAAAAAAGCTTACAGCACCTGGTATTCCCAGGCGGTCTCCCATCCAAGTACTAACCAGGCCCGACCCTGCTTAGCTTCCGAGATCGGACGAGATCGGGCGTGTTCAGGGTGGTATGGCCGTAAGCAAAGGCAGAGTGAACAAGTGGGCCTTTTATAGCTGGCTGCTGTGAGCAGTATTGCCTTTGATGTTTCTACCTCCTAATTGAGCAAAATGAAAGCTTTTTTCAACTTCAAAAAAGCTTACAGCACCTGGTATTCCCAGGCGGTCTCCCATCCAAGTACTAACCAGGCCCGACCCTGCTTAGCTTCCGAGATCGGACGAGATCGGGCGTGTTCAGGGTGGTATGGCCGTAAGCAAAGGCAGAGTGAACAAGTGGGCCTTTTATAGCTGGCTGCTGTGAGCAGTATTGCCTTTGATGTTTCTACCTCCTAATTGAGCAAAATGAAAGCTTTTTTCAACTTCAAAAAAGCTTACAGCACCTGGTATTCCCAGGCGGTCTCCCATCCAAGTACTAACCAGGCCCGACCCTGCTTAGCTTCCGAGATCGGACGAGATCGGGCGTGTTCAGGGTGGTATGGCCGTAAGCAAAGGCAGAGTGAACAAGTGGGCCTTTTATAGCTGGCTGCTGTGAGCAGTATTGCCTTTGATGTTTCTACCTCCTAATTGAGCAAAATGAAAGCTTTTTTCAACTTCAAAAAAGCTTACAGCACCTGGTATTCCCAGGCGGTCTCCCATCCAAGTACTAACCAGGCCCGACCCTGCTTAGCTTCCGAGATCGGACGAGATCGGGCGTGTTCAGGGTGGTATGGCCGTAAGCAAAGGCAGAGTGAACAAGTGGGCCTTTTATAGCTGGCTGCTGTGAGCAGTATTGCCTTTGATGTTTCTACCTCCTAATTGAGCAAAATGAAAGCTTTTTTCAACTTCAAAAAAGCTTACAGCACCTGGTATTCCCAGGCGGTCTCCCATCCAAGTACTAACCAGGCCCGACCCTGCTTAGCTTCCGAGATCGGACGAGATCGGGCGTGTTCAGGGTGGTATGGCCGTAAGCAAAGGCAGAGTGAACAAGTGGGCCTTTTATAGCTGGCTGCTGTGAGCAGTATTGCCTTTGATGTTTCTACCTCCTAATTGAGCAAAATGAAAGCTTTTTTCAACTTCAAAAAAGCTTACAGCACCTGGTATTCCCAGGCGGTCTCCCATCCAAGTACTAACCAGGCCCGACCCTGCTTAGCTTCCGAGATCGGACGAGATCGGGCGTGTTCAGGGTGGCATGGCCGTAAGCAAAGGCAGAGTGAACAAGTGGGCCTTTTATAGCTGGCTGCTGTGAGCAGTATTGCCTTTGATGTTTGATGTTTCTACCTCCTAATTGAGCAAAATGAAAGCTTTTTTCAACTTCAAAAAAGCTTACAGCACCTGGTATTCCCAGGCGGTCTCCCATCCAAGTACTAACCAGGCCCGACCCTGCTTAGCTTCCGAGATCGGACGAGATCGGGCGTGTTCAGGGTGGTATGGCCGTAAGCAAAGGCAGAGTGAACAAGTGGGCCTTTTATAGCTGGCTGCTGTGAGCAGTATTGCCTTTGATGTTTCTACCTCCTAATTGAGCAAAATGAAAGCTTTTTTCAACTTCAAAAAAGCTTACAGCACCTGGTATTCCCAGGCGGTCTCCCATCCAAGTACTAACCAGGCCCGACCCTGCTTAGCTTCCGAGATCGGACGAGATCGGGCGTGTTCAGGGTGGTATGGCCGTAAGCAAAGGCAGAGTGAACAAGTGGGCCTTTTATAGCTGGCTGCTGTGAGCAGTATTGCCTTTGATGTTTCTACCTCCTAATTGAGCAAAATGAAAGCTTTTTTCAACTTCAAAAAAGCTTACAGCACCTGGTATTCCCAGGCGGTCTCCCATCCAAGTACTAACCAGGCCCGACCCTGCTTAGCTTCCGAGATCGGACGAGATCGGGCGTGTTCAGGGTGGTATGGCCGTAAGCAAAGGCAGAGTGAACAAGTGGGCCTTTTATAGCTGGCTGCTGTGAGCAGTATTGCCTTTGATGTTTCTACCTCCTAATTGAGCAAAATGAAAGCTTTTTTCAACTTCAAAAAAGCTTACAGCACCTGGTATTCCCAGGCGGTCTCCCATCCAAGTACTAACCAGGCCCGACCCTGCTTAGCTTCCGAGATCGGACGAGATCGGGCGTGTTCAGGGTGGTATGGCCGTAAGCAAAGGCAGAGTGAACAAGTGGGCCTTTTATAGCTGGCTGCTGTGAGCAGTATTGCCTTTGATGTTTCTACCTCCTAATTGAGCAAAATGAAAGCTTTTTTCAACTTCAAAAAAGCTTACAGCACCTGGTATTCCCAGGCGGTCTCCCATCCAAGTACTAACCAGGCCCGACCCTGCTTAGCTTCCGAGATCGGACGAGATCGGGCGTGTTCAGGGTGGTATGGCCGTAAGCAAAGGCAGAGTGAACAAGTGGGCCTTTTATAGCTGGCTGCTGTGAGCAGTATTGCCTTTGATGTTTCTACCTCCTAATTGAGCAAAATGAAAGCTTTTTTCAACTTCAAAAAAGCTTACAGCACCTGGTATTCCCAGGCGGTCTCCCATCCAAGTACTAACCAGGCCCGACCCTGCTTAGCTTCCGAGATCGGACGAGATCGGGCGTGTTCAGGGTGGTATGGCCGTAAGCAAAGGCAGAGTGAACAAGTGGGCCTTTTATAGCTGGCTGCTGTGAGCAGTATTGCCTTTGATGTTTCTACCTCCTAATTGAGCAAAATGAAAGCTTTTTTCAACTTCAAAAAAGCTTACAGCACCTGGTATTCCCAGGCGGTCTCCCATCCAAGTACTAACCAGGCCCGACCCTGCTTAGCTTCCGAGATCGGACGAGATCGGGCGTGTTCAGGGTGGTATGGCCGTAAGCAAAGGCAGAGTGAACAAGTGGGCCTTTTATAGCTGGCTGCTGTGAGCAGTATTGCCTTTGATGTTTCTACCTCCTAATTGAGCAAAATGAAAGCTTTTTTCAACTTCAAAAAAGCTTACAGCACCTGGTATTCCCAGGCGGTCTCCCATCCAAGTACTAACCAGGCCCGACCCTGCTTAGCTTCCGAGATCGGACGAGATCGGGCGTGTTCAGGGTGGTATGGCCGTAAGCAAAGGCAGAGTGAACAAGTGGGCCTTTTATAGCTGGCTGCTGTGAGCAGTATTGCCTTTGATGTTGATGTTTCTACCTCCTAATTGAGCAAAATGAAAGCTTTTTTCAACTTCAAAAAAGCTTACAGCACCTGGTATTCCCAGGCGGTCTCCCATCCAAGTACTAACCAGGCCCGACCCTGCTTAGCTTCCGAGATCGGACGAGATCGGGCGTGTTCAGGGTGGTATGGCCGTAAGCAAAGGCAGAGTGAACAAGTGGGCCTTTTATAGCTGGCTGCTGTGAGCAGTATTGCCTTTGATGTTTCTACCTCCTAATTGAGCAAAATGAAAGCTTTTTTCAACTTCAAAAAAGCTTACAGCACCTGGTATTCCCAGGCGGTCTCCCATCCAAGTACTAACCAGGCCCGACCCTGCTTAGCTTCCGAGATCGGACGAGATCGGGCGTGTTCAGGGTGGTATGGCCGTAAGCAAAGGCAGAGTGAACAAGTGGGCCTTTTATAGCTGGCTGCTGTGAGCAGTATTGCCTTTGATGTTTCTACCTCCTAATTGAGCAAAATGAAAGCTTTTTTCAACTTCAAAAAAGCTTACAGCACCTGGTATTCCCAGGCGGTCTCCCATCCAAGTACTAACCAGGCCCGACCCTGCTTAGCTTCCGAGATCGGACGAGATCGGGCGTGTTCAGGGTGGTATGGCCGTAAGCAAAGGCAGAGTGAACAAGTGGGCCTTTTATAGCTGGCTGCTGTGAGCAGTATTGCCTTTGGATGTTTCTACCTCCTAATTGAGCAAAATGAAAGCTTTTTTCAACTTCAAAAAAGCTTACAGCACCTGGTATTCCCAGGCGGTCTCCCATCCAAGTACTAACCAGGCCCGACCCTGCTTAGCTTCCGAGATCGGACGAGATCGGGCGTGTTCAGGGTGGTATGGCCGTAAGCAAAGGCAGAGTGAACAAGTGGGCCTTTTATAGCTGGCTGCTGTGAGCAGTATTGCCTTTGATGTTTCTACCTCCTAATTGAGCAAAATGAAAGCTTTTTTCAACTTCAAAAAAGCTTACAGCACCTGGTATTCCCAGGCGGTCTCCCATCCAAGTACTAACCAGGCCCGACCCTGCTTAGCTTCCGAGATCGGACGAGATCGGGCGTGTTCAGGGTGGTATGGCCGTAAGCAAAGGCAGAGTGAACAAGTGGGCCTTTTATAGCTGGCTGCTGTGAGCAGTATTGCCTTTGATGTTTGATGTTTCTACCTCCTAATTGAGCAAAATGAAAGCTTTTTTCAACTTCAAAAAAGCTTACAGCACCTGGTATTCCCAGGCGGTCTCCCATCCAAGTACTAACCAGGCCCGACCCTGCTTAGCTTCCGAGATCGGACGAGATCGGGCGTGTTCAGGGTGGTATGGCCGTAAGCAAAGGCAGAGTGAACAAGTGGGCCTTTTATAGCTGGCTGCTGTGAGCAGTATTGCCTTTGATGTTTGATGTTTCTACCTCCTAATTGAGCAAAATGAAAGCTTTTTTCAACTTCAAAAAAGCTTACAGCACCTGGTATTCCCAGGCGGTCTCCCATCCAAGTACTAACCAGGCCCGACCCTGCTTAGCTTCCGAGATCGGACGAGATCGGGCGTGTTCAGGGTGGTATGGCCGTAAGCAAAGGCAGAGTGAACAAGTGGGCCTTTTATAGCTGGCTGCTGTGAGCAGTATTGCCTTTGATGTTTGATGTTTCTACCTCCTAATTGAGCAAAATGAAAGCTTTTTTCAACTTCAAAAAAGCTTACAGCACCTGGTATTCCCAGGCGGTCTCCCATCCAAGTACTAACCAGGCCCGACCCTGCTTAGCTTCCGAGATCGGACGAGATCGGGCGTGTTCAGGGTGGTATGGCCGTAAGCAAAGGCAGAGTGAACAAGTGGGCCTTTTATAGCTGGCTGCTGTGAGCAGTATTGCCTTTGATGTTTGATGTTTCTACCTCCTAATTGAGCAAAATGAAAGCTTTTTTCAACTTCAAAAAAGCTTACAGCACCTGGTATTCCCAGGCGGTCTCCCATCCAAGTACTAACCAGGCCCGACCCTGCTTAGCTTCCGAGATCGGACGAGATCGGGCATGTTCAGGGTGGTATGGCCGTAAGCAAAGGCAGAGTGAACAAGTGGGCCTTTTATAGCTGGCTGCTGTGAGCAGTATTGCCTTTGATGTTTGATGTTTCTACCTCCTAATTGAGCAAAATGAAAGCTTTTTTCAACTTCAAAAAAGCTTACAGCACCTGGTATTCCCAGGCGGTCTCCCATCCAAGTACTAACCAGGCCCGACCCTGCTTAGCTTCCGAGATCGGACGAGATCGGGCGTGTTCAGGGTGGTATGGCCGTAAGCAAAGGCAGAGTGAACAAGTGGGCCTTTTATAGCTGGCTGCTGTGAGCAGTATTGCCTTTGATGTTTGATGTTTCTACCTCCTAATTGAGCAAAATGAAAGCTTTTTTCAACTTCAAAAAAGCTTACAGCACCTGGTATTCCCAGGCGGTCTCCCATCCAAGTACTAACCAGGCCCGACCCTGCTTAGCTTCCGAGATCGGACGAGATCGGGCGTGTTCAGGGTGGTATGGCCGTAAGCAAAGGCAGAGTGAACAAGTGGGCCTTTTATAGCTGGCTGCTGTGAGCAGTATTGCCTTTGATGTTTGATGTTTCTACCTCCTAATTGAGCAAAATGAAAGCTTTTTTCAACTTCAAAAAAGCTTACAGCACCTGGTATTCCCAGGCGGTCTCCCATCCAAGTACTAACCAGGCCCGACCCTGCTTAGCTTCCGAGATCGGACGAGATCGGGCGTGTTCAGGGTGGTATGGCCGTAAGCAAAGGCAGAGTGAACAAGTGGGCCTTTTATAGCTGGCTGCTGTGAGCAGTATTGCCTTTGATGTTTGATGTTTCTACCTCCTAATTGAGCAAAATGAAAGCTTTTTTCAACTTCAAAAAAGCTTACAGCACCTGGTATTCCCAGGCGGTCTCCCATCCAAGTACTAACCAGGCCCGACCCTGCTTAGCTTCCGAGATCGGACGAGATCGGGCGTGTTCAGGGTGGTATGGCCGTAAGCAAAGGCAGAGTGAACAAGTGGGCCTTTTATAGCTGGCTGCTGTGAGCAGTATTGCCTTTGATGTTTGATGTTTCTACCTCCTAATTGAGCAAAATGAAAGCTTTTTTCAACTTCAAAAAAGCTTACAGCACCTGGTATTCCCAGGCGGTCTCCCATCCAAGTACTAACCAGGCCCGACCCTGCTTAGCTTCCGAGATCGGACGAGATCGGGCGTGTTCAGGGTGGTATGGCCGTAAGCAAAGGCAGAGTGAACAAGTGGGCCTTTTATAGCTGGCTGCTGTGAGCAGTATTGCCTTTGATGTTTGATGTTTCTACCTCCTAATTGAGCAAAATGAAAGCTTTTTTCAACTTCAAAAAAGCTTACAGCACCTGGTATTCCCAGGCGGTCTCCCATCCAAGTACTAACCAGGCCCGACCCTGCTTAGCTTCCGAGATCGGACGAGATCGGGCGTGTTCAGGGTGGTATGGCCGTAAGCAAAGGCAGAGTGAACAAGTGGGCCTTTTATAGCTGGCTGCTGTGAGCAGTATTGCCTTTGATGTTTGATGTTTCTACCTCCTAATTGAGCAAAATGAAAGCTTTTTTCAACTTCAAAAAAGCTTACAGCACCTGGTATTCCCAGGCGGTCTCCCATCCAAGTACTAACCAGGCCCGACCCTGCTTAGCTTCCGAGATCGGACGAGATCGGGCGTGTTCAGGGTGGTATGGCCGTAAGCAAAGGCAGAGTGAACAAGTGGGCCTTTTATAGCTGGCTGCTGTGAGCAGTATTGCCTTTGATGTTTGATGTTTCTACCTCCTAATTGAGCAAAATGAAAGCTTTTTTCAACTTCAAAAAAGCTTACAGCACCTGGTATTCCCAGGCGGTCTCCCATCCAAGTACTAACCAGGCCCGACCCTGCTTAGCTTCCGAGATCGGACGAGATCGGGCGTGTTCAGGGTGGTATGGCCGTAAGCAAAGGCAGAGTGAACAAGTGGGCCTTTTATAGCTGGCTGCTGTGAGCAGTATTGCCTTTGATGTTTGATGTTTCTACCTCCTAATTGAGCAAAATGAAAGCTTTTTTCAACTTCAAAAAAGCTTACAGCACCTGGTATTCCCAGGCGGTCTCCCATCCAAGTACTAACCAGGCCCGACCCTGCTTAGCTTCCGAGATCGGACGAGATCGGGCGTGTTCAGGGTGGTATGGCCGTAAGCAAAGGCAGAGTGAACAAGTGGGCCTTTTATAGCTGGCTGCTGTGAGCAGTATTGCCTTTGATGTTTGATGTTTCTACCTCCTAATTGAGCAAAATGAAAGCTTTTTTCAACTTCAAAAAAGCTTACAGCACCTGGTATTCCCAGGCGGTCTCCCATCCAAGTACTAACCAGGCCCGACCCTGCTTAGCTTCCGAGATCGGACGAGATCGGGCGTGTTCAGGGTGGTATGGCCGTAAGCAAAGGCAGAGTGAACAAGTGGGCCTTTTATAGCTGGCTGCTGTGAGCAGTATTGCCTTTGATGTTTGATGTTTCTACCTCCTAATTGAGCAAAATGAAAGCTTTTTTCAACTTCAAAAAAGCTTACAGCACCTGGTATTCCCAGGCGGTCTCCCATCCAAGTACTAACCAGGCCCGACCCTGCTTAGCTTCCGAGATCGGACGAGATCGGGCGTGTTCAGGGTGGTATGGCCGTAAGCAAAGGCAGAGTGAACAAGTGGGCCTTTTATAGCTGGCTGCTGTGAGCAGTATTGCCTTTGATGTTTGATGTTTCTACCTCCTAATTGAGCAAAATGAAAGCTTTTTTCAACTTCAAAAAAGCTTACAGCACCTGGTATTCCCAGGCGGTCTCCCATCCAAGTACTAACCAGGCCCGACCCTGCTTAGCTTCCGAGATCGGACGAGATCGGGCGTGTTCAGGGTGGTATGGCCGTAAGCAAAGGCAGAGTGAACAAGTGGGCCTTTTATAGCTGGCTGCTGTGAGCAGTATTGCCTTTGATGTTTGATGTTTCTACCTCCTAATTGAGCAAAATGAAAGCTTTTTTCAACTTCAAAAAAGCTTACAGCACCTGGTATTCCCAGGCGGTCTCCCATCCAAGTACTAACCAGGCCCGACCCTGCTTAGCTTCCGAGATCGGACGAGATCGGGCGTGTTCAGGGTGGTATGGCCGTAAGCAAAGGCAGAGTGAACAAGTGGGCCTTTTATAGCTGGCTGCTGTGAGCAGTATTGCCTTTGATGTTTGATGTTTCTACCTCCTAATTGAGCAAAATGAAAGCTTTTTTCAACTTCAAAAAAGCTTACAGCACCTGGTATTCCCAGGCGGTCTCCCATCCAAGTACTAACCAGGCCCGACCCTGCTTAGCTTCCGAGATCGGACGAGATCGGGCGTGTTCAGGGTGGTATGGCCGTAAGCAAAGGCAGAGTGAACAAGTGGGCCTTTTATAGCTGGCTGCTGTGAGCAGTATTGCCTTTGATGTTTGATGTTTCTACCTCCTAATTGAGCAAAATGAAAGCTTTTTTCAACTTCAAAAAAGCTTACAGCACCTGGTATTCCCAGGCGGTCTCCCATCCAAGTACTAACCAGGCCCGACCCTGCTTAGCTTCCGAGATCGGACGAGATCGGGCGTGTTCAGGGTGGTATGGCCGTAAGCAAAGGCAGAGTGAACAAGTGGGCCTTTTATAGCTGGCTGCTGTGAGCAGTATTGCCTTTGATGTTTGATGTTTCTACCTCCTAATTGAGCAAAATGAAAGCTTTTTTCAACTTCAAAAAAGCTTACAGCACCTGGTATTCCCAGGCGGTCTCCCATCCAAGTACTAACCAGGCCCGACCCTGCTTAGCTTCCGAGATCGGACGAGATCGGGCGTGTTCAGGGTGGTATGGCCGTAAGCAAAGGCAGAGTGAACAAGTGGGCCTTTTATAGCTGGCTGCTGTGAGCAGTATTGCCTTTGATGTTTGATGTTTCTACCTCCTAATTGAGCAAAATGAAAGCTTTTTTCAACTTCAAAAAAGCTTACAGCACCTGGTATTCCCAGGCGGTCTCCCATCCAAGTACTAACCAGGCCCGACCCTGCTTAGCTTCCGAGATCGGACGAGATCGGGCGTGTTCAGGGTGGTATGGCCGTAAGCAAAGGCAGAGTGAACAAGTGGGCCTTTTATAGCTGGCTGCTGTGAGCAGTATTGCCTTTGATGTTTGATGTTTCTACCTCCTAATTGAGCAAAATGAAAGCTTTTTTCAACTTCAAAAAAGCTTACAGCACCTGGTATTCCCAGGCGGTCTCCCATCCAAGTACTAACCAGGCCCGACCCTGCTTAGCTTCCGAGATCGGACGAGATCGGGCGTGTTCAGGGTGGTATGGCCGTAAGCAAAGGCAGAGTGAACAAGTGGGCCTTTTATAGCTGGCTGCTGTGAGCAGTATTGCCTTTGATGTTTGATGTTTCTACCTCCTAATTGAGCAAAATGAAAGCTTTTTTCAACTTCAAAAAAGCTTACAGCACCTGGTATTCCCAGGCGGTCTCCCATCCAAGTACTAACCAGGCCCGACCCTGCTTAGCTTCCGAGATCGGACGAGATCGGGCGTGTTCAGGGTGGTATGGCCGTAAGCAAAGGCAGAGTGAACAAGTGGGCCTTTTATAGCTGGCTGCTGTGAGCAGTATTGCCTTTGATGTTTGATGTTTCTACCTCCTAATTGAGCAAAATGAAAGCTTTTTTCAACTTCAAAAAAGCTTACAGCACCTGGTATTCCCAGGCGGTCTCCCATCCAAGTACTAACCAGGCCCGACCCTGCTTAGCTTCCGAGATCGGACGAGATCGGGCGTGTTCAGGGTGGTATGGCCGTAAGCAAAGGCAGAGTGAACAAGTGGGCCTTTTATAGCTGGCTGCTGTGAGCAGTATTGCCTTTGATGTTTGATGTTTCTACCTCCTAATTGAGCAAAATGAAAGCTTTTTTCAACTTCAAAAAAGCTTACAGCACCTGGTATTCCCAGGCGGTCTCCCATCCAAGTACTAACCAGGCCCGACCCTGCTTAGCTTCCGAGATCGGACGAGATCGGGCGTGTTCAGGGTGGTATGGCCGTAAGCAAAGGCAGAGTGAACAAGTGGGCCTTTTATAGCTGGCTGCTGTGAGCAGTATTGCCTTTGATGTTTGATGTTTCTACCTCCTAATTGAGCAAAATGAAAGCTTTTTTCAACTTCAAAAAAGCTTACAGCACCTGGTATTCCCAGGCGGTCTCCCATCCAAGTACTAACCAGGCCCGACCCTGCTTAGCTTCCGAGATCGGACGAGATCGGGCGTGTTCAGGGTGGTATGGCCGTAAGCAAAGGCAGAGTGAACAAGTGGGCCTTTTATAGCTGGCTGCTGTGAGCAGTATTGCCTTTGATGTTTGATGTTTCTACCTCCTAATTGAGCAAAATGAAAGCTTTTTTCAACTTCAAAAAAGCTTACAGCACCTGGTATTCCCAGGCGGTCTCCCATCCAAGTACTAACCAGGCCCGACCCTGCTTAGCTTCCGAGATCGGACGAGATCGGGCGTGTTCAGGGTGGTATGGCCGTAAGCAAAGGCAGAGTGAACAAGTGGGCCTTTTATAGCTGGCTGCTGTGAGCAGTATTGCCTTTGATGTTTGATGTTTCTACCTCCTAATTGAGCAAAATGAAAGCTTTTTTCAACTTCAAAAAAGCTTACAGCACCTGGTATTCCCAGGCGGTCTCCCATCCAAGTACTAACCAGGCCCGACCCTGCTTAGCTTCCGAGATCGGACGAGATCGGGCGTGTTCAGGGTGGTATGGCCGTAAGCAAAGGCAGAGTGAACAAGTGGGCCTTTTATAGCTGGCTGCTGTGAGCAGTATTGCCTTTGATGTTTGATGTTTCTACCTCCTAATTGAGCAAAATGAAAGCTTTTTTCAACTTCAAAAAAGCTTACAGCACCTGGTATTCCCAGGCGGTCTCCCATCCAAGTACTAACCAGGCCCGACCCTGCTTAGCTTCCGAGATCGGACGAGATCGGGCGTGTTCAGGGTGGTATGGCCGTAAGCAAAGGCAGAGTGAACAAGTGGGCCTTTTATAGCTGGCTGCTGTGAGCAGTATTGCCTTTGATGTTTGATGTTTCTACCTCCTAATTGAGCAAAATGAAAGCTTTTTTCAACTTCAAAAAAGCTTACAGCACCTGGTATTCCCAGGCGGTCTCCCATCCAAGTACTAACCAGGCCCGACCCTGCTTAGCTTCCGAGATCTGACGAGATCGGGCGTGTTCAGGGTGGTATGGCCGTAAGCAAAGGCAGAGTGAACAAGTGGGCCTTTTATAGCTGGCTGCTGTGAGCAGTATTGCCTTTGATGTTTGATGTTTCTACCTCCTAATTGAGCAAAATGAAAGCTTTTTTCAACTTCAAAAAAGCTTACAGCACCTGGTATTCCCAGGCGGTCTCCCATCCAAGTACTAACCAGGCCCGACCCTGCTTAGCTTCCGAGATCGGACGAGATCGGGCGTGTTCAGGGTGGTATGGCCGTAAGCAAAGGCAGAGTGAACAAGTGGGCCTTTTATAGCTGGCTGCTGTGAGCAGTATTGCCTTTGATGTTTGATGTTTCTACCTCCTAATTGAGCAAAATGAAAGCTTTTTTCAACTTCAAAAAAGCTTACAGCACCTGGTATTCCCAGGCGGTCTCCCATCCAAGTACTAACCAGGCCCGACCCTGCTTAGCTTCCGAGATCGGACGAGATCGGGCGTGTTCAGGGTGGTATGGCCGTAAGCAAAGGCAGAGTGAACAAGTGGGCCTTTTATAGCTGGCTGCTGTGAGCAGTATTGCCTTTGATGTTTGATGTTTCTACCTCCTAATTGAGCAAAATGAAAGCTTTTTTCAACTTCAAAAAAGCTTACAGCACCTGGTATTCCCAGGCGGTCTCCCATCCAAGTACTAACCAGGCCCGACCCTGCTTAGCTTCCGAGATCGGACGAGATCGGGCGTGTTCAGGGTGGTATGGCCGTAAGCAAAGGCAGAGTGAACAAGTGGGCCTTTTATAGCTGGCTGCTGTGAGCAGTATTGCCTTTGATGTTTGATGTTTCTACCTCCTAATTGAGCAAAATGAAAGCTTTTTTCAACTTCAAAAAAGCTTACAGCACCTGGTATTCCCAGGCGGTCTCCCATCCAAGTACTAACCAGGCCCGACCCTGCTTAGCTTCCGAGATCGGACGAGATCGGGCGTGTTCAGGGTGGTATGGCCGTAAGCAAAGGCAGAGTGAACAAGTGGGCCTTTTATAGCTGGCTGCTGTGAGCAGTATTGCCTTTGATGTTTGATGTTTCTACCTCCTAATTGAGCAAAATGAAAGCTTTTTTCAACTTCAAAAAAGCTTACAGCACCTGGTATTCCCAGGCGGTCTCCCATCCAAGTACTAACCAGGCCCGACCCTGCTTAGCTTCCGAGATCGGACGAGATCGGGCGTGTTCAGGGTGGTATGGCTGTAAGCAAAGGCAGAGTGAACAAGTGGGCCTTTTATAGCTGGCTGCTGTGAGCAGTATTGCCTTTGATGTTTGATGTTTCTACCTCCTAATTGAGCAAAATGAAAGCTTTTTTCAACTTCAAAAAAGCTTACAGCACCTGGTATTCCCAGGCGGTCTCCCATCCAAGTACTAACCAGGCCCGACCCTGCTTAGCTTCCGAGATCGGACGAGATCGGGCGTGTTCAGGGTGGTATGGCCGTAAGCAAAGGCAGAGTGAACAAGTGGGCCTTTTATAGCTGGCTGCTGTGAGCAGTATTGCCTTTGATGTTTGATGTTTCTACCTCCTAATTGAGCAAAATGAAAGCTTTTTTCAACTTCAAAAAAGCTTACAGCACCTGGTATTCCCAGGCGGTCTCCCATCCAAGTACTAACCAGGCCCGACCCTGCTTAGCTTCCGAGATCGGACGAGATCGGGCGTGTTCAGGGTGGTATGGCCGTAAGCAAAGGCAGAGTGAACAAGTGGGCCTTTTATAGCTGGCTGCTGTGAGCAGTATTGCCTTTGATGTTTGATGTTTCTACCTCCTAATTGAGCAAAATGAAAGCTTTTTTCAACTTCAAAAAAGCTTACAGCACCTGGTATTCCCAGGCGGTCTCCCATCCAAGTACTAACCAGGCCCGACCCTGCTTAGCTTCCGAGATCGGACGAGATCGGGCGTGTTCAGGGTGGTATGGCCGTAAGCAAAGGCAGAGTGAACAAGTGGGCCTTTTATAGCTGGCTGCTGTGAGCAGTATTGCCTTTGATGTTTGATGTTTCTACCTCCTAATTGAGCAAAATGAAAGCTTTTTTCAACTTCAAAAAAGCTTACAGCACCTGGTATTCCCAGGCGGTCTCCCATCCAAGTACTAACCAGGCCCGACCCTGCTTAGCTTCCGAGATCGGACGAGATCGGGCGTGTTCAGGGTGGTATGGCCGTAAGCAAAGGCAGAGTGAACAAGTGGGCCTTTTATAGCTGGCTGCTGTGAGCAGTATTGCCTTTGATGTTTGATGTTTCTACCTCCTAATTGAGCAAAATGAAAGCTTTTTTCAACTTCAAAAAAGCTTACAGCACCTGGTATTCCCAGGCGGTCTCCCATCCAAGTACTAACCAGGCCCGACCCTGCTTAGCTTCCGAGATCGGACGAGATCGGGCGTGTTCAGGGTGGTATGGCCGTAAGCAAAGGCAGAGTGAACAAGTGGGCCTTTTATAGCTGGCTGCTGTGAGCAGTATTGCCTTTGATGTTTGATGTTTCTACCTCCTAATTGAGCAAAATGAAAGCTTTTTTCAACTTCAAAAAAGCTTACAGCACCTGGTATTCCCAGGCGGTCTCCCATCCAAGTACTAACCAGGCCCGACCCTGCTTAGCTTCCGAGATCGGACGAGATCGGGCGTGTTCAGGGTGGTATGGCCGTAAGCAAAGGCAGAGTGAACAAGTGGGCCTTTTATAGCTGGCTGCTGTGAGCAGTATTGCCTTTGATGTTTGATGTTTCTACCTCCTAATTGAGCAAAATGAAAGCTTTTTTCAACTTCAAAAAAGCTTACAGCACCTGGTATTCCCAGGCGGTCTCCCATCCAAGTACTAACCAGGCCCGACCCTGCTTAGCTTCCGAGATCGGACGAGATCGGGCGTGTTCAGGGTGGTATGGCCGTAAGCAAAGGCAGAGTGAACAAGTGGGCCTTTTATAGCTGGCTGCTGTGAGCAGTATTGCCTTTGATGTTTGATGTTTCTACCTCCTAATTGAGCAAAATGAAAGCTTTTTTCAACTTCAAAAAAGCTTACAGCACCTGGTATTCCCAGGCGGTCTCCCATCCAAGTACTAACCAGGCCCGACCCTGCTTAGCTTCCGAGATCGGACGAGATCGGGCGTGTTCAGGGTGGTATGGCCGTAAGCAAAGGCAGAGTGAACAAGAGGGCCTTTTATAGCTGGCTGCTGTGAGCAGTATTGCCTTTGATGTTTCTACCTCCTAATTGAGCAAAATGAAAGCTTTTTTCAACTTCAAAAAAGCTTACAGCACCTGGTATTCCCAGGCGGTCTCCCATCCAAGTACTAACCAGGCCCGACCCTGCTTAGCTTCCGAGATCGGACGAGATCGGGCGTGTTCAGGGTGGTATGGCCGTAAGCAAAGGCAGAGTGAACAAGTGGGCCTTTTATAGCTGGCTGCTGTGAGCAGTATTGCCTTTGATGTTTGATGTTTCTACCTCCTAATTGAGCAAAATGAAAGCTTTTTTCAACTTCAAAAAAGCTTACAGCACCTGGTATTCCCAGGCGGTCTCCCATCCAAGTACTAACCAGGCCCGACCCTGCTTAGCTTCCGAGATCGGACGAGATCGGGCGTGTTCAGGGTGGTATGGCCGTAAGCAAAGGCAGAGTGAACAAGTGGGCCTTTTATAGCTGGCTGCTGTGAGCAGTATTGCCTTTGATGTTTGATGTTTCTACCTCCTAATTGAGCAAAATGAAAGCTTTTTTCAACTTCAAAAAAGCTTACAGCACCTGGTATTCCCAGGCGGTCTCCCATCCAAGTACTAACCAGGCCCGACCCTGCTTAGCTTCCGAGATCGGACGAGATCGGGCGTGTTCAGGGTGGTATGGCCGTAAGCAAAGGCAGAGTGAACAAGTGGGCCTTTTATAGCTGGCTGCTGTGAGCAGT